>JACSYO010002130.1:951196-959942 GCA_016806645.1 Ophiodon elongatus
TACTTACTGACAGCTGACCTTCACACAATGACTTCAGGACGGTTTAGTGGAGGATGCGGCTTCCTCTCTCTGTCTCAGCGTCGCGTTATGAGCCTTAATGTCAATTAAAGGAATATGAACGCGTTTTATTTTAAAACCTCGCTGCCAGACGACATGTCGAGGTCGTGTTTTTTTATTTATTTTTTTGTATTTCAGGTGTTAGAAAGCACCTTGTAATTCTGATAAAGAAGTAAAGGAGCTCCCCCTGTAAAGTGTTCCTGCATGCTACCAGGAACATTAAAACCACATCCCTGTTCTTGTTTTTATTCTACTGACAGAATGTAGTCTACCTACATTGTCTTATTCGGTTTCTCCTGAGAACATATTGTTTATCTTTGTAGATCATTATTGTTTTCACTGAGGGAGATGACTCAGCCGCTCATTGAAAAGAACATTAATAACAGAAGAGCTCAGAGCTTTACATTTAATGTAGCATATTCATATAACTTTATTTACATCCATTCATAAAAAAAAAAGATATACAAGAACAAAAACTGTCTTCTGTAACCATTTAATTGTTAAGATATGGATGTTTTTTGAGAAAAGTAAAGTAAATCTGATTATGTTTATATAAGGTGACATTAGGCAAAGGAAACGAGCTGAGGGAGGCAGATATAGGAAATACTTAAGGTGTTTATTTCCCACCTATACTTTTTAGCCAATGAAGTATTTTTGTCTCCGTGTATGAATAATGCGCTTTGATTATACGGAGCATTTTTTTTTTCACTCCTGAAACTTCACCAAAAACTGGTTAGAAGTGTTTTATACTTGACTCAGAAATAAAGTAAAACTACTCCACCTCTGCAATTAAAACTCACAACTATTCAACCATTTAGAGGCATAGAGGTCAACTCGTTTTCTAGCGTAGCAGCCCATACATGGGTTTTCCCCATGAAAGGGCAGGGCAGGTATTCATGCATTGAGGTATCATGTTTTATTTATAGCTGCATCCAAGAGAAATAGACACCTTTTAAAATACTTTTTATTTTGTGTTTTTTAACATAGCCGAACAAACAAACATGAAGCACACCGATCAGCACAATACACCGTATTTATTTTTTACAATCCTATATTATTCGGTTTTGAGTTCATTAGATATTATTGGTGCATAGTTCAGAGTCCCCGTGCGTCTTCATCACGTCAGCGGCCCCCGGGCAGCATCAGCAGGGTGTGGATGGTGGACAGGTGTCGGATCCCGTAGGACGACAGCAGGGAGGACTCCTCAAGCGGCTCGGTTCTGAAGACCATCCGGATGTCATCACCTGAGCCCGAGTAGAGAGACTGTGTTTACCACAAAGACGCACATGTTCACGCCTTTCATCCCCCAAAGAGGATACCACGTCAAAGTGTATGGAGAATTGTTATGTTCATGATTTAAAGCAGAACCATAACCAAATGTTTTTTCAAGGACTTTTTTTTCCAATCATAAAAACATAAAACACTTCGCAGTCTTAGAACTGCTGACTCTATAGTTAAAGTTGTCTTTAAACCTTTTTATGGAGCCCAAAGCTACAGGCATATTGACTAATAATAGGCTAAAACAGATTCCCATGACCTTTTTTATTTTCTACTTAGGCATGTAAAAGACTGCATTTCATGATGTTAAAAATAAATACAAATATTCAGTTAATGTTAACAATACAAAGTACACAATTCCATTTGCCTTTCTGCACGAAAGAAGCCTATATTATTTTTTACACACATAGGCATATTACCCTATATATATTAAATATATATATATATATATATATATAAAAAAATATATATAACGTTTTAAAAGCCTGTATAATACAATAACGAAGAAATGAGCCTACCTAGCCTTAGTTCTTGAGCGATTTTCTTTTTCAGCTGTTTGACAGTGATCCTCATCATCTCCTCATCATTCTCGCACAGATTGATGATCTTTTCGTCTCCTCTTGGTCCATTTATCTTCAGCTGGATTTTCATTTTGCCACCGAGTCCGTTCAGAGCAGGAGACGTAGACTGTGTTTCTTCAGGTGGAATTGTCCCGATATATATTCAGGTAATGCAAAAAAAAAAAAGAGGCGCAATTTCTGGCAACTTCAAATCACATGACTTCACGGAAGAGGCTGCCTCGCGCGATCAGCAAGCCTTAATTGCCGTGCAGTGCTGTCGTTGTGTCAGAGGAGAGCTGAGAGCACACGGAGTCAACATGGGAAGCAATAATCTCAACTAGAGGGGAGCGCAGACGTGAAGAGCGGAGGAGGGTCAGACCTTTGACCTCGTGCAGTCGAGGCAAGTTATAACGGAAGTTGCAGAAATGAAGAGGAAAGGCTGAGTTCTGATTTTAAGGAAAGCAGAAATTGGACAACTGAAGAAATGGAGAATGTTGTATGACCCTCAAGACGCCACTTACATTTGTAGAGGGAGATGACGATTTGATTGTGGGTATACCACTATTTATGCAGTTCAACAAATAAATTGCCACAGATTCTATTTTTTCCACTGGTTACTGTTCCATTTAAATAGCCTATATTCACAGGTTATGGGCCAAAATAATATAACACATGCTCATCTTTTCATATGCTTGTTGTGTCTCGTAGTTTTGTGCCATAACTTCAAGTCTCTCAGAGCCAAGATGTCCTGCGGGCACGCGGTCACTCCGATGTCTCTCACCAACTGGTGCCGCCGTTTGCTGGACGAGGTTCAATGTCGCCCTCATCATGAAAGATATAGCTTTAATAGTAAAGTAAAAAAGACAGAATGCGAGTTACAATATTTTTGGAGGCTAACCCGGAAGTTAGTGTCGCACCGGTTCCCCTCAACAAAATGCCGATGAGATACTTCCGTTGGCTTTTTGTATTATTGCGAAATATAATTGTATGTTTTGTTCAGCAAGATAATCTTCACAAATGAAGGGTCAAGGTAATTGTGTTGTCATTGTACAGGGTTGCACAACTAAATTCAGATTGTAGTCCCATTTTGCTACATGAGAAACACAAAAGAACGATATTATATGGAGGGTGGAGGATGAGTAAAGGAGTCTCTCGGCGGTTTTGAAGTCTGGTGGTTCATCAGCTGATACTTCTGTATCTCTTTCTAGACGGCAGCCGGGTGAACAGGTTGTGGCTGTGGTGGGTTTTGTCTTTTAATATCCTTTTAGCTCTTTGCAGGCTCCTCTTCTCCCCAACATCACCGATGCTCAGTAGATAGGTGCCAATGATGTTCTGGGCGGTTTTTAATCACACCCTGTAGAGCCCTCCTGTCCCGGGCCCTGCACAGAGCAGTTTATAATGTTTCCACTCAGGATGCTTTCTATTGCTCCTCTGTCAAAGCTGACAATAACTTGGCACAGGAATTTTGCTTTCTTAAGTTTCTTTCACAAATACAGCCGTTTATGAGCTTTCTTCACCGGGATGGAGATGTGTGAGGACCACGTCAGTTTGTTTGTGATGCGGATTCACAGGAACGTAAAGCTGCTCCACCTCAGCTCCATTGATGTAGACGGGGATTTGCGTCTTCGCCTCCTTTTTTCTCCATTTGTTTCACTGATGATGAGCAGCAGGTTGTTCTCTGAGCACCACTGCATGATTTTTTCATTTCCTCTCTCTATGAAGTCTCATTGTTTGTAATCTGGCTGATGACTGCAGTGTCAACTTCGCAGCAGAGTTCTCTTCATGTTTGGGGTAGCAGTCGGGGGTGTACGGCGTGAACAGGAGGGGGCTGAGCACACGGCCCTGAGGGGCTCCGCTGTCAATGCAAGTAAAAAGCTAACTTAAGGCTAGCACGAGTAAACACAAAAAGGCCCGAAAGACGGACAAGTCTGCGTGATGACGTTAAGTCGTCTCATTTAGCCACTTGTTAGCAACCGCCTTTTTAAGACACTCGAAAGCTTTAAGTTTATTAGAGGCGTATATACTTCTCGAACAAAAGTTTAAAACCTCGTAAGCTTGTGTTAGCAACAGAACTCATTTCAGGCATGTAACCAAAAAAATCATTGACTTTGAAAAGAGGGAACCGGAAGTGCAAAAATGCTCACTAATTTCCGTGTTTTAGGACTCGTTACTGCATGACTTTTGTTTTACTCTTTAATGTTTTTCTTTGATTTCCTTTATAATATTTAAGGGTGACTACAAATTTGTGTGCGATCAAACTCGCTGTGATGTTGAGTGGCCCTTCGAGGAGGTTTGTAAAATGGCTCTCCTGACCTCCGAAGAAATTGAGGACTTTGAGAAGAAAATATTTCAAAACGCTGCCAAGGATTTCTTGGACATCAAAGCTGTAAGTAACTCAATCCCACTATTTACAAACTCTTCTTAGAAATCATATTTGTGTATTTTAAAACAAATGGTTGTGAGTTCAAGGATGACTTTTGAAAACATTCTCTTGCTTCATGTAACAGTGTCCCGGTTGCCATTCCCATGTGATGAGAACTGACCTCCACAATCTGAGCGTCCTATGCCCAGTGTGCACGGCTAAAAAAAGAAGGACTTACACATTCTGCTGGCAGTGTTTGAAGAAATGGAAAGGTCCGGCTCGTTCAGACCACTGTGCAAACAGTGACTGCCAAAACCCACTGGAAATATTGAAGAGCTGCCCTGACATTACCTTTGAGAAAGTGAAGGGGGTCACTGGCTGTCCCTCCATCCGTGCCTGCCCCACCTGTGGTTTCCTGGTGGAGCACAATGGAACTCGATGTAAATCCATTGTCTGCCGCCTTTGTAAAGTGAAGTTCTGTTTTGTGTGCCTGAAGCTCTTTAAAGACTGCGTGGATGAGGACAACAGAACCGTACCAAAACCTTGCTCCAGTGGTGTGGCCCCGAGACAGACCTCGATACTCGTGTGGCAGAGGACATGAATCTGTTGATTTAACACCGTGATCTCAAGAAATACAAACACACCTTTTTTATTTTCAACTGATATTTCTCAGACACAAACTCAACCAAATACATGCTTTCAAAAATAGTTAGAGCCTAAGATCTTTTCCGTACTTGTACTTAAATATTAGGCCACAGAATTGTTTCCTTCTTTCCACAGTTGACAGATTTATGGAAAATGTACATAGTAATGATGTAGAGTGTGTATTTTTTTGTTTATAATGTAAAATCATAATCTGAAAAGTAACCAATAACTACAGCTGTCAAATACATAAATAATATTGTACTTAAGTGCAGTACTGAGTAAATACTGAGCTACTTTTCAACACTAACAAATAAATATTGGAGACGAGAGGGTTTAACTCCTTCATACACTGTTGATTATATATGTACAATAATACTTTAAAATAACTCCGACACAGAGGTGTATGTACAGAAACAAATGTTTTGGTTTATACTGAAGAGATATATATTCTGAATAAATGTATATATATTCTGAATAAATGTATTATTGTCAAAAACTTGAACCTGGAATATTTGTCACTCAAACTGGTTCCAATACAATAAACTTGTGAAACCACATCCTGAGGTCACAGAGGTGGTGGTACTTTATACTGGCAGGGCATTAAATACTACAGTACCATTTAATATTTATTTTGAACGTCACAACTTTAAACTCCTGGTCACTGCTCTTGCTTACAATCCATCCAACCAAATCCCACAGTGGGCACTTCATCTTCATCTTTCTTTATTTTGTGTCCAGTAATTTTATGTTTAGTCTTATATCATATGCATGTAAAAGGCTGTATTTGATGGTGTTCAAATTATTAAAGGAGATACGTATATAATATATATATATTTTGTATTCATTATAACGTGCCTTTGGACCCCAATCTGCACAATATAGCCTAGAGGCATATTGGCCAATATATATAGGCATATAGAATATATACTTTTATATTAAAGTAGCTTATATATTACATGACAAAGAAGAAATTAGCTGATCTATCCTTAGTTCTCAGTTTTTTAGTTTCTTAGTTTTTTAGCTGCTGTACAGTGATCTTCCTCATCTCCTCTTCACTGTCGCACAGATAGATGATCTTTTCCTCTCCTCTTGGTAAATTGTATTATCTGCTGGATTTCCATTTTACCACCGAGTCCGTTCGGAGCAGGAGACCACTGAGAGGGTTGTATAGAGTGTGTCTGTTCAGAGGGAATTATCCCAATATCTAGTCAGGTTTTACAAAAGGATTAAAAACAAGTCATGAGCGTCATTTCACGTCACGTCATTTCTGTCAACTTCAAATCACATGACTTCACGGAAAAGAGGCGTAGGCTGCCTCGCGCGCACAGGAACGGTGCAGGGTGTCATCGTCTCAGAGGAGAGTCGCGAGCACGAGGAGTCAACATGGGAGGCACATCCTCAGCTAGACGGGAGCAGAAACCAGAGATCAGACTTGTCGCAAATGAAGACCAGAGGAGGGATGACTTTTTGACTCCTGTAGTGGAGGCAAGTTATAACGAAAGGTACGTAGATGAAGACAAAAGGCACGCGAGACACGAGGAAGAGCTGAGTTCTGATTTTGAGGAAAGCAGCAGTTGGACAACTGAAGAAGAGGAGAATAAGTTGTATGACCCTCAAGACGCCACTCTTACATTTGTAGAGGGAGATGACGATTTAGATTGTAAGTAGTTAAATTACCAATTTATTTTACCAAGCATGCAGTTCAACAAATAAATTGCCACACAGATTCTATTTTTTTTCTCCATTGGCTAATGTTACATTTTAAATGAATATAACACTGCTCATCTTTTCATCTGCTTGTTTGCGTCTCTAGTTTTCTATGATGACTTCAAGTCTCTCAGAGCCAAGATGTCCTGCGGGCACGCGGTCACTCCGACGTCTCTCACCAACTGGTGCTGCAATTTGCTGGACAGGGTACGCTGTTTAAATCACCTTTCATCATGAACCAATCAACTGTTTTAGCGACTAAATGCATATCGAGTGTAATTAAAAACAACAACTTTATAGTAAAAACCTAGTTTTAAAATAAAAAAAAAGACATCACTGCGGCGATAATGTATTTTTGTAGGCCAACCAGCGTTTCCCCGACAGATTTTTCCATTGGATTTCGGATTAATGCAGAATTTGAGGCATGTGGCAAACACAAGTTTATGATACTTTCACGTTTTTTTTCAGCAAGATAATCTTAACAAACACCACTTTTTTATGATTATTTTTTTTTTTAAAACGCACAAACGTATTTGGCCGAATACAATATTTAACTTCAACGAATTACACCAGTACAGGCAACGAGCCTGTAAGGATCACTAGTCCACGTGATGACGTTTTGTAGTCTCGTTTAGCCACTTGGGCAACCCGAAGTGCAAAAATGGCGACTCTTTTCCGAGTGTTGTTAAATACTCAATTCTGATTGGCTGCAGGATGTCTATTAATTCCTTATAATGGCCAGCTCCTCTGGCTAAATTATACCTGACATAGAAGAAACGAATTGAATGAAGAAAGTCATGTTGTTGATAACTGATTGCAATATGCAAAATAATTGGCTTTTTTACTCTTTAATGTTTTTCTTTCATTTCCTTTATAATATTTAAGGGTGACTGCAAATTTGTGTGCGGACAGACTTACTGTGATGTTGAGTGGCCCTTCGAGGAGGTTTGTAAAATGGCTCTTCTGACCCCCGAAGAAATTGAGGACTTTGAGGAGAAGATTTTTCAAAACGCTGCCAAGGATTTCTTGGACATCAAAGCTGTAAGTAACTCAATCCCACTATTTACAAACTGTTCTTAGAAATCATATTTGCGTATTTTAAAACAAGTGGTTGTGAGTTCAAGGATGACTTTTGAAAACATTCTCTTGCTTCATGTAACAGTGTCCCGGTTGCCATTCCCATGTGATGAGAACTGACCTCCACAATCTGAGCGTCCTATGCCCAGTGTGCACGGCTAAAAAAAGAAGGACTTACACATTCTGCTGGCAGTGTTTGAAGAAATGGAAAGGTCCGGCTCGTTCAGACCACTGTGCAAACAGTGACTGCCAAAACCCACTGGAAATATTGAAGAGCTGCCCCAATATCACCTTTGAGGATGTAGAAGGGGTCACTGGCTGTCCCTCCATCCGTGCCTGTCCCACCTGTGGTTTCCTGGTGGAGCACGACGGAACTCAATGTAAAAACATTTTCTGTGTTCGGTGTAAAGTGGAGTTCTGTTTTGTGTGCCTGAAGCTCACTGAAGACTGCGTGGATGAGGACAACATAACCACATATTTCAATCTTTGCTCCAGTGGTGTGGCACCGAGACAGACCTCGAGGCCCGTGTGGCAGAGGACATGAATCTGTTGATTCAACATTGTAATCTCAAGAAATACAAACACACCTTTTATTTCTTTTAAAGGTTCTTATAATTATAACTCGTATTTCTCAGACAGGAACTCCACCACGTACCGTCTTTCAATAATTGTTAGAGCTTAAGATCTCTTCTGTACTTAAATATCTCACCACATGAGAATCCTTTCCTTCTTTCCACTATTGAAACAGTTAAAGGCAATTTCTACTTCAAACTTATGTGGGCAAGTTATTTTCTTTATCAGCACCCCTCATTGTGCAATATGCTTCCTATATCACATCTCACCTAAATAATGTGTCTGAGATTTAGGGATGCACTATATTGGATTTTTTTCCACCGAATTACAAACATCAGGTCTCATGTAGTGAAATTAACTTTCTAACCTTCTAACGCCGTCCACACCGACAGCGTCGTCATGGAAACATAGCACCCACCCTCCAGTTCCCATTCATGTAAACACCTAGCTCGATCAGCTTGTTTGCCGCGGTTTGTACCGTTAGCGC
>JACSYO010002131.1:2500-90000 GCA_016806645.1 Ophiodon elongatus
TAAGATTAAAGGAAATGATCATATGACTGAGCCGCAGAATCTGATTTAGATAAGCCCTCAAAACCTGGAACAAACACCTTATGGTCAGTTTAATAACTGGAGAGCGTAGATTGACTGTTCCCACTCTGACATTTGTTGACGAACAGCATCTGATGCAGCCTCTCATCGAATATTTACATCTCAGAAGGTAGCATACATTTTATAAGAAAAAGAAAGGAAAGAGCGGCAAAAAGCATGCTATATGAATGTATGGTATGAATGGGGTGTTTTTTGGGAACAAAATAAGTGTGTGTGTGTTTTCTTTGAGATGAGGAGAGCCTGGTGAAAAATGTGTGTGCGTTGGGTATCGTGTGTGTGTGTGTGTGTGTGTGTGAAACGTGGTCACTAATGTGTTCCAGCTGTGTGTGAAAAACTGCAGAGGAGGAGAATATATATGTTTAAAGTTAAAAGATAAAACACATTGTGATTGAATGAACGTGTATATATAGGTTGTGATTTGAGACCGGGACATTTAATAACCTGTAAAGACAGATATTTTGTTAAACAATGAGCTTCTTTTGAGAGGATGTAATGAAATAAACAAGTTGGTAAATAAACATGAGCTTCTTTTGAGAGGACGTAATGAAATAAATGAGTTATTAAATAAACATGAACTCTTCTTAAAAGGGACTCCGATGGCCTGAATGGATTCAGACACTTCAAACATGAAAAATACGAATGGTCTGAAGGACTCTGAACGTGGACTGGCGATACAATATCCAGATTCAAGACGTCATCGATACTACAACTGAGAGTCAAGGCTGCTGGGGAACTGCAGTGTTATACATTCTTATGTCTTCTCTTATATGTTACATTAGCAATATTAAAAATGAATTTTCTTCTTTATGTATTAATTGCTTGGGAAGTGATGTTTTCTGTTACTGGGTAAATATAATGGGACCTCGGATGTTTTCTTTTTCTCGATGTTTAGGGACAGTGGGGTAGGCAGGGAAAAGGTTCATTGAAAGGTGCGATGGGTCGACCAGCCTGACTTTGGACATTGTTTTGTTTTGATTTGCTGAGCGTGCCATATGTATTTGCTTAAGTCATTTCCTTATACAATTTGCTAAAATTCCTCATTTCAGTGGTATGGGGTACTATGCATGGTTGCCTTGGCAGAGGGACCGTGAGGGAATTTTCCTGTCTACATTGTTTAATGGATATTTCAAGAAAGATAGCTGCCTGCCTCACTTTTTATATACTCCATACAGTTGCTATAATTGTTAAAATTATGCCGTAGGACGGGTTGTTATTTTTGTCATGATTATACACCTGTATGTTTTCTTCTTTTGTTTTTTGTCGAGACTTTGTTTAGTCTCGAAGGGGGGAATATGTAGTGTATTTTGCTCTCATAACGCATGAAGCTAGCATACGTGAAGGGGCTCGTAGGTTTAGAATGTGGGATCTATCGCTGTTGTTACACATGTGGTACTCGTTAGGTACCCCCTCTAAAGAATGCTCTTTGACCTTGAGGATGAAGGAGTGTGTATGCCTATGTCCGAAACATGTCTTTCATTGGGGGCCCTGGTTATGACGTCATTTTATCCTCAAGTCTGGGGCGTAAACAACATCCATATATAAGTGATCGGGGGAGAGCCCCGACAGGAGAGTTCTGTTAGATTTTGGGACTCTCCGGGCGTTCATGACGCCCGTCTTGACATATACATATGTTGCTTGTTTGTAATAAACTTTATTATACCGGCAAGAACAGTGTCCGCGGAGATATTCCTTCATCATCACTTCAACGTCACTGTCGCTTGAAATATACGACAATTCCAAATTGTGTGTTTAAGAAAACTGTAATGACCGACTTTCGTCTCAACGTTTTTGTGGCTCACAAACTTGTTTTTTCTTCCTTCCCTTCTTCTCTTGCTCTTCTTCTTCTTCTTCTTCTTCTTCTTCTTCTTCTTCTTCTTCTTCTCCTCCTCTCGCCTTCTTCTTCTTCTCCTCCTCCTTCTCCTCTCATCTTCTTCTTCTTCTTCTTCTTCTCCTCCTACTCTCGTATCCTTCTCCTCCTACTCTCGTATCCTTCCCCTCCTTCTTCTCATTCTCCTTCCCCTCCTTCTCCATCTTCTTCTTCTCCTCCTCCTTCTCCTCTCATCTTCTTCTCCTTCTTCTTCTTCTTCTCCTCCTCCTCCTCCTCTCGCCTTCATCTTCTTCTTCTTCTTCTTCTTCTCTCTTCTTCTTCTTCTTCTCCTCCTTCTCCTCTCATCTTCTTCTCCTTCTTCTTCTTCTCCTTTCATCTTCTTCTTCTTCTTCTTCTTCATCTTCCTTTTCCTCCTCCTTCTCCTCCTCTTTCTTTTTTTTCTCTTCCTCCTCCTCTTCCTCTTCCTCTTCCTCCTCCTCTTCCTCCTCCTCCTCCTCTTCCTCTCCTCTCCTCTCATCTCCTCCTCCTCCCCCCCAGACGTTCCACACCCCCAGCCTTGGCGATGAGGAGTTCGAGATACCCCCCATCTCGTTGGATCCGGACTCGGCCCTCACCGTGTCCGATGTGGTCTCCCATTTCGGGGAGCTGTCGGACACGGGCCCCTCCGACAGCGTGGTCGTCCCCGGCAACGCCGTGGTCGAAGGGGACGACCCGTCCTTCGCCTCCACCTTCGTCAACGCCCCCTCACAGGGCCTGGAGCACCTGAGTCTGGGCGTCATCACCCAGTCCGGAGGCAGCGCTCTGCTGGGCTCGTCCCTGGGAATGGTGAGGAGGCGTCTGAGCGGTCGCGTCTCGGGAATCAAACGCCGGTTCCACTCACCCACATTTCTGTTTCCGCCCCCCCCCCCTAGGATCTCGGCCATCCCATCGGCTCTCAGTTCAGCAGCTCGTCCCCGGTGACCATCGACGTCCCGCTCGGCGACATGAGCCAGGGCCTGCTGGGGTCCAGCCAGCTGACCACCATCGACCAATCAGAGCTCAGCGCTCAGCTGGGGCTCGGCTTGGGGGGCGGGAACATGTTGCAGCGCCCTCAGTCGCCCGACAACCCTCTGTCGGCCACGGCGTCGCCCACCAGCTCGCTCCAGGATGACGACATGGACGACTTCAGAAGGGTGAGTTTTAAAACCTCAGTTTTAAGGTCACGTCCAGTTTTTGTGTTTTGATTAATGCTCAAAAAAAAAATCACAAATATTTTATATTGTCAAGAAATATCTAAGTTTTCAGGTACTTTAAGATGCCGTTTGATTAAAATGGCACAATTTGAGCAATTTGCATAAAAAATCTCACTCCTTTTTTTTCTACATTCATCAAATCTGTGGAAGTTAATAACTGACTTGACTTCTTTTTTTTTTTTTGTACATTTGAAACAAATATAGAATTCAAATTAAGCTTAATTGCGACATAATTATCCAACAAACCTAAAAAACAACAAAAAATCTGACAAAATAATATAAAAATAAATAAATGATTTATTTAAAAACAAAATATATATTTTTTTTAATTGCTGGACATAACACCAACATTGTTGAATTATGATAAATATGTATGAATGTAAACTCCTCCTTTCTTTTGTTGTTCTTCCTGACGCTGTACCTTTTTCTGTGCTTTAAAAGTCGAATACATGTTCAGATTAAATAACAAGAATTTGCACATACTAAGTGTACCATTGCTCTCCTTTTGAAAACGCATGCACGTCCAGCACAGATGCTTTAGATTGTTTATTTACTCCACCCATAAAGGGACTCTTCCGTTTACCTGAGAAACTCAAAACCACCAAAATAGGAGCTCCTTGGTTTCCGCTGACGAAGACGACTTCAAAATACAAATTTGTCAAATCCCAAACTGAATTTAAAATCTAAAACCGATCGATTCCTGGAAGGTGTTTTCTTGTCACGTGAGCAGGTTTTTGAAAAAGGAGAAAAACATTTGTAAATGTGTCCTTGACCCTAACGTGCCCCCCCCCCCCTTCCTCTCCCCCCCCCCCCTCCTCTCCCCCCTCGGTCAGAGCGTCCTGGTGGAGTCTCCCGTCTCTCTGGCCGTCTCCCCCGGAGTCATCTCCCTCGACCCCTCCCTGTCCGACTCCCTGCTCTCCGCCCCGACCTCCAGCGTCTTGCCAGCCGCCCAGCAGAAAGCGGGAGGCAAGGCGGGGAAGGCGGGGAAGACGGGGAAGGCGGGGAAGCCCAACAAAGACCCCAACGAGCCTCAGAAACCGGTGTCGGCCTACGCTTTGTTCTTCAGGGACACGCAGGCGGCCATTAAGGGACAAAACCCCAACGCCACGTTTGGAGAAGTGTCTAAGATAGTGGCGTCCATGTGGGACAGCCTGGGGGAGGAGCAGAAACAGGTGAGAGGACACGCCCCTTCACTGATCCCTCACTGGGACTCGGGGTAGGTTGGGCTCCGCTCGAGGGAAATGTGATTTTATTTATTCATGTTTCTTCTTCAGGTTTACAAGAGGAAAAACGAAGCGGCTAAGAAGGATTACTTGAAGGCGCTGGCAGAGTACAGAGCCGGCCAGAACTCTCAGGTGAGTGGCTCCGATGGTAGAAGCGCCCCCTCGCCCCCTCACCCCCTGACCCACTGACCCCCTCACCCCTTCACCCCCTCACCCCCTCACCTCCTGACCCCCTGACCCCCTCACCCACTCGCCCCCTAAGCCCCTGACCCGCTCACCCCCTGACCCCCTCACCCCCTCACCCCCTGACCCCCTCACCCCCTGACCCCCTCACCCCCTCACCCCCCTAACCCTCGCCCCTAACCCCGCCCCCTAACCCTCGCCCCTAACCCCTGACCCCTGACCCCTCACCCCTGACCCCCTCCCCCTCACCCCTGACCCCCTCACCCCCTCACCCCCTAACCCCCTGACCCCCTCACCCCCTCACCCCCTGACCCCCTGACACCCTGACCCCCTCACCCCCCTAGTAAGCAGGTAGTAAACCGGATAATACACGGATAGTACACGGATAATACATGGATAATACATGGATAGTACACAGATGATACACGGATAATACACGGATAGTACACCGGATAGTAAACAGGTAGTACACGGATAATACATGGATAGCACATGGATAATACACCGGTATTACATCACCGTCACTTACATCGCCCCGCCCTGTTTTCTGTTTTTAAATATAAGTAAAATTATATTTTTTAAATATAATTAAAATAAATATAAGTAAAATTATAAATATAAATATCTATATATAGATATAGATCTATATATATATATATATATATATATATATATATATATATATATATATTATTTAACAGCCAATAATCTGTATTTATGCCGACTAATGTTCCACATTGTGAAGTCAGAGGTGCTTATTTTATTGCGACGGTTTCCAATAAACCACAGAATGCAGTAAAACTCTAAACATCATATAATCATATAATCATATAATCATATAATCATATAATCATATAACGACTCTTGTACGTCTTCATTGTGTCCAACCGTCCTCTCTCCAGGCCCCCATTGAAGTCATGGACACCTCCCCGTCGCCCCCACCTCCAGCCCTGGGTCCCGTTGTCATGGCCACGCACGCCTCCACCCTCGCCGCTCGCTCCACCAGGTCGCAGCACTACAACCCCGAGGAGAACACCATCACCAACATCTGCACCTCCAACATCATCCTGGACCTGCCGCAGGTCACCACGCGCTCCCGCACCGGCGCCAACAAACCCCAACCGCCGCCGCCCGCCCCCGCCCTGCCGAACCCGCCCACCGTCGCCAAGATCATCATCAAGCAGATGCAGCTGCCCTCCGGCGCCGTGTCGGTCATGGCGACGGCCGCCTCCTCCTCCTCCTCCTCCTCCTCCTCCTCGCCGCGCCAGCCGCCGCCGCTGCAGCAGATGCAGAGCACCTCTCTCCCGCCTCGGCTGCAGCAGATGGTGCACGCCCAGGCTCCGCCCCCTCTGCAGGCCAAACCACGGGGCGGAGGCGCGGCGGCCGCCACGGCGCCACCGCCGCTGCAGATCAAGGTCGTCCCGTCGTCGCGGCAGGCGGATTCCATCATCGTGACGTCGGCCGGCGAGGCGCCCGCGTCGGCGTCCGCCTCGGGTCTGGCGATGGAGGTGGGGCAGTCGGCGGATGTGGTGGCGGGAGGAGAGGAGGTGGCGGAGGCGGAGGAAGGGGTGAGCTCCGCTACGCAGACCTGAGCTGCGTGTTTTTGACCTCATGACGGTTCGATTGATCCCATTTTTAAATATTCATTTAAAATATTCATTTGTTTTGCTCTCCCAGATGGAGGTAGAGGTGAACGTCGCCCCCGTCCCGGCGAGCGTGACTCCCGCCGCCAGCCGCAACATCTGTGTGCGCGCCGGTTGCACGAGGCCGGCTGTGGAGAGCCAAGACTGGGACAAAGAGTACTGCAGCAACGAGTGTGTAGCCACACACTGCAGGTGTGTTCACAGAGAACCTGGGCCCGAGAGCTTTGTGACCTCAGTTTAGATTATCAGAGTTCCTGAAGAGGAAAGTGTCTTTGTGTGTCTGTTCAGCTGAGATGATACTCTTAATACTTATTACTCTATTGTTTTATTTTATTAATTTGTAATCTTCGATCAATCTCCGGGACAATACTTATTTACTCAATTAATAAAGTTCAAATTTATGTTATTTTAAATTATGTTATTTTATTTTATCTTATCTTAAATTATTTTTATTTTATTTTATCTTAAATTATTTTATCTTATCTTATCTTAAATTATCTTATTTTGTCTTAAATTATTTTATTTTATCTTAAACTATTTTATTTTATCTTATCTTAAATTATCTTATTTTATCTTAAATTATTTTAAATTATCGTATTTTATCTCATTTTAGATTATTTTAAATTCTCTTAAATCCTCTTATTTTAAATTGTCTCATCTTAAATTATTTTTAAATTATCTTAAATTAAATTCTCTGAAATTTTCTAATCTTAAATTATTTTAAATCTCATTTTAAATAATCTCATTTTAAATAAACTTTTGGTTTTATCTTAAATTATCCTACCGTATCTCTTTTCTTTTATATTAATTGGTGAATTGTTCGGTCTATACTCTCTTTTTCAGGTACATCTTGTTCATAAATTGAGTGAAGTATGGTGTAAATAATCTCTTTCTTGTGCGTTGTCTCCTCCACAGAGACGTGTTCATGGCCTGGTGCGCCATCCGGGGGCAGAACTCCACCACCGTCACATAAGGAAAGGGACAAAGAGAAACACGTGACACGAACAGAGGAGGGAGTGAATGAGCGGGCTCAGGTATCGGCACATAGCGGTCTGTTTCGGTCGCGTCACCTCGACCATGAAAGACGAGGCAGTCGCGGGAAAAGTATTCGAAAAATCACTAATCATGTGTTTTTCTGTGATCGACACTTTGGCTCTGCACAAACGACTCTCCGGCAGAGGAAAAAAAAAAAAACTAAAAACCCGGAATGACGGCTCACAGCGAGGACACACGGATGAATCATGATACTGAAGAAAAAGGAGAAGAAGAAACTTCCAATCGATCATCTATTGTGAATCTGAAATATGGGTTTGGTAAAAAAAAAAAAAAAAAAAAAAGGAAAAAAAAAGATAATTTTATACGGATTTATGGTGTTTTTAATTGTTTTGTGCAGGAGGGGAATCATCTTGAATTAATTTTATTCATTCACAACAAAATCCACTTCATATGTGTACGCTCTTCCCTTTACTGTCACATTGGGGATTGATTAATCTGAGTGGAATCTCAGAAGCTATTAATTGTTCTTCAGTAACGTGCGGGTGCTTTGGCGTTGAAAGAGGGGCGGGGGTCAGTGGCTACTTTTAAAGATTTAAACTATGAACGAGCGACTACCGGGCTAAGCACAAACAATCTCAAAGGGTGTTTGGAGTCGTACAAAAAGGTACATGTTTTGTGAGAATCCATCTTGAGACGACGGGGAAATGAATCTGCCACAAGCCAAATGCAGTTTGTGGCACTTTGGGCACTTTGTGGGGGGGGGGGAGGATAAACTACCATCATGCAAAAGATTTTAATTCACACTCTGAAAACAGGTGCTAAGGTTCAGGCGAATGATAACTAACTGTTCTCCTCTCCTGCTGAAATACCCCACGACATAAGAGCTTTTTAAATATATGTGGTGCATACTTTCTCTCATGAGGAACATTTGTGGTTAAAATTTGGTGAAAGTATTGAGATGAAATAAACACACCAGCTCTGACAACACTACTGTACGAGGGAAGGGATCAGAATATATATGAAAAGCTTTACTTTTTAACACGTCTGTTTAATTTAAGAACTTTTTTCTTTCAGGTCTGTTGCATAATAAAGGAAGGGAATGGTTGCTTCCAAAAAAAAATCATGTTCTCAGTCAAATGAAATAATGCAGGGAACTGGTCTGGTTTATTGTAGATATCCTGGAAATGTTTTTAAATGGTGAAATAAAAATATTTTATGTTTTAATATACATTTGGTGATGCACATTTTGGCTTCAGGATTATAGCTGGAGTGGCATTTATTTGATTTATTGTACAGCTGATAGAGGAACAATAAATATATATATATATATATAATATACACACACACATATATACGCGTATATATATATATATGTATATATATATGTGTATACATACACATATGTGTATACATATATATATATATATATTTATTTTTTTGTAAATTTGTTTATGATATAACTTGCATGGAAGAAGCCATCTGTTTTGCCACTGAATATTTAAAAAAAAGACTGTTTTCATTATTTTATTGAGATATCATTATACGGTGTAAAAATTAAAACTAACAGATTATATAACATTTTTAAGTATAATTATTTTTGAGAATTTAGACGTTTTTTGTAATTAATATGTAATTTAGCAACATTAGAAATATACAGTTCACAATTCAAATATATAGGAGAACAAAGAGTACAAAAAATAATATAAAATGTCATAAAACCTTTTTTTTATTCCCCAAAAGAAAGAAAAGGGTTGTTGCCCACGTGAGCTATAATCTCGGCAGTTTCTATCGCGAGATCGACGTCAGCAGAAGCATTTGATGACGATGGCGGGAAAACCCACCGTGGCGGGAAAAAAGCAGCGTGGTCAATACAAGGCAGGGGGCGCTGCTGCTGCGCCACAGATAACATGAGAATGCGCCACAAAACCATCAAATTCAATCACAAAGTAACAAAAACAGGAAGACAGGAATTCCCCGAGATTTGAGACTTTTGTCCATCGTCTGTCTTTGTTCAGTTTTTTTTGTTTTATTTATTAGAGTCACGGGAGGAGCTTCTGTTGGGCGCCATCATGGTTTTAAACATCGTTTGTTAATTGTAGAAGCTGCTATGTGGAGGCTCGAAGGGGGAGGGAGAGGCGAAGGAAGCGAAGGAGAAAGGAAAGGAGGAGGGACCGAGGACTTAATTATAACAGATTGGTGTGTGCGTGGTTGTGAGGGTGGCGTAAAGCCAAATTACATTACATTTTAATAATTTATCGTATTTCAACCGAGTGGTCGCTCAGAAGGTTTTTTTGTGGATGTCTCCTTTTTTTCTTTTCTTTTTTTTTTTTAATACATGACTCCTTGTTATCAGGGGGAAAGGGCCTCATTGGGGAAAATATAAAGGAGGTAGGACCTCGACAGGCGTGGAGAGAAAGAAAGTGCGTTATTGTTAGTTGACACTCATCATCCTCATCATCATCATCTCTCCTCCTCCTCCTCATCCTCATCCGGCCTGCTTGAGAAGCGAAGCCGGGAGCTGGAGTTTGCTACAGAGGACTCGCCATGGCGGTAAACCTGGACAAGGAAGCGTACTACCGCCGGATCAAGAGGCTGTACAGCAACTGGAAGGTGAGGAGAACCAACGGGCGGTTCGAGGCGCGTGACGGCCGTTGGTCGCCCTTTGGGCTTCACTTTAACCAGGAGGAGGAAAGTGGTCCGTGTGAGGGGAACGTTACCCCAAACGGCTACGTTAGCCGCGTTTTTCTCCCCCAACGAGGGGGCTCTGTTGTCGGCGTGAGCGGTGCCGACAACCAGGCCTCAGCCTCCACATTTAAACCCGCTTTATTCACCCTCAAACTCCCCCTTTTTCTCCCCCAAATGGACACGTTTTTCAGTCTTGTCTCACAACACGAGAGCTAACTCACGTTAGCTCGTAAGTTTGCCACGAGCTAACTCGCGAGCCGAGCAGCTAAAAAAATGTGTCTCGCGAGCCGAGCGCGTGCGTTAATATCCCCCCGATACATCGGGTTTAAAGTGGTCACAGAAGCACAACGTCCCGCGCGGTGCGTCTGACCGTTGGCTGCCGAAGAGCCGTTGGACGTTAAATGTCAGTTAATGTCAGTTTGTAGTTTGTAACGGTCGCTACGTGCTAATGTTAGCTGTTAGCTTGTAACTAGCATGGCTATGTCCCAGTAACATGTGCAGGGTGTCTGGAAACCACTTTCTCTACATTATAATTCCACACATTATATTTTGTGAGGTGTTAAACTCATTGGAAGTTTTAACTTTCAGCTTTCACTTGGTTATTGAATCCAAATTATGCAAATTAACCCATTAAGGGCCGTTAAAAGTGGTTTAAAGACTTGAAAAACCCATCTTTGTGAGACTTGAAGGCACCCCAGGGTGCTGCCAGGTGCTGCTGCAGCAGGTGCTGGTGGTGCTGTTACAAGTCTACTTTTCAGTGATGCTAACACGACTGGCTTCACTCAGCAGGGTCATTCATGTCACACCTGAACCACTCTTTGTCTTTGAGAGGAAGCAGAAGCACCTTCAAGTTTGGTTTTGTAATTATGTTGTTTCTTTGTTTTAAGCATAACATTAAATTATTTGTGCTTGTGTCCTTTTTGTTTGTTTGTTTTTTTTCCCCCAGAAAGCAGAAGATGAGTTTGGCAAAGTTGATGCTATCGTGGTGTCTGTCGGTGTGGACGAGGAAATTGTGTACGCCAAGTCCACGGCCATACAGGTGAGAGCATGAGCACCCTACTTGCATGAGCACCCTACAGGTGAGAGCATGAGCACCCTACAGGTGAGAGCATGAGCACCCTACAGGTGAGAGCATGAGCACCCTACAGGTGAGAGCGTCCTGCAGGGTTGTGAGGTCACCCAGGATGCTGATGTGGTCACCCAGGTTATGAGGTCCCCTAGGGTGCTGATTGATGCATTCAGGTGCCGGATGGGGACGGGTGTCTTTGGGATTTTATCAATACTAGAACTCTTATCGGTTCGGTTCCTCGTCAACACTCTTATCGGTTCTTTTTGATCATATTGTGAGAAAAAATTAATTTATTTGGAAATTAATCAACGTTGCTTTAGCGTTCTTGTATGTAAACAAATGTTTCTTGAGTAGCGGGACAAGAAGTTCCGACATCTTTAAAATGCATTCGCAGCTAAATTTATTGTGTGTGTGTGTGTGTGTGTGTGTGTGTGTGTGTGTGTGTGTGTGTGTGTGTGTGTGTGTGTGTGTGTGTGTGTGTGTGTGTGTGTGTGTGATCACTCAGTAACTTCTAAAGTACTGATGGCAGAACCGTTACTCTGGGTTTTTACTATTTTGGAGCCGATTCCTGTTTAGAACTGAGTTTCGGGGGGGCCTCCCTAGTGCTGGATGATGTGCATAATGTCCAGTCTCCATGTTTGATGCACAATACATTTATTTTGCACACATTATGACGACATTATTATCTTAAATAACCTTTTGTGGAAGCTCGACTGTATGACCACAAACTAGTGTTTCACTGGCTAAAGTTAAATGGGACTACACATGCGTTTTTAAGGGGTTGCACAGATGGATAACTCTCTATAAATCTTTTTTATTTCCCCTCAGACGTGGCTGTTTGGCTACGAGTTGACGGACACCATCATGGTGTTTTGCGACACCAAAATCATCTTCCTCGCCAGCAAGAAGAAGGTGGATTTCCTCAAACAGGTGGCTATAACTAAAGGCAACGAGAACGCCAACGGTGTCCCGCCCATCACCCTGCTCACCAGAGAAAAGGTAACCTGTGTAAAGACACGGAGGTAATTTTGTACACTTGTCCACGCATGATTTGAAGATATGAGGGTGTGATTTTTGGGACTTTGTGAACATTTCTTCCGTGTGTGTTTCTTGTCGGGTTCTTAATTGCCGCTTGGTGTCGCGTGTCTCTCTCAGAATGAAAGCAACAAGGCGAACTTCGACAAGATGATCGAGGCGATCCGAGGCAGCAAAGAGGGCAAGACGGTCGGGATCTTCAGCAAAGACAAGTTCCCCGGAGATTACATGAAGAGCTGGAACGACACCATCACCGCCGAGGGGCTGCAGAAGGTGAAGCGCGCTCCAAAAATGTCACTTGAAGTTGCAATGTTGTGTCTTGTATCTCTAGTTTTGGTCAACACCTTCCCTATTTATTTATTTATTTATTTATTTATTTATTTTTACATTGCGCCCCGACCTGCAGGTCGACATCAGCGCTGTGGTCGCGTACACGATGGCGGTGAAGGAAGACGGAGAGCTGTCCCTGATGAAGAAGGCCGCCGCCATCACCAGCGAGGTTTACTCCAAGTTCTTCAAGGAGCGCGTCATGGAGATCGTCGACGCAGACGAGGTGAGGAGGAGGAGGAGGAAGAGGAAGAACTGTGGGTCTATGTTGTAACTGCTCGGTGGCCTCTGAACCGGTGTTCAGTCGCTCCCGTGCTGCTCTTGCGCAACATCATTTTCACGTAGCTACGAGCAGCCAAGTTGGAAAAACGTCGGTATCAGCCTCCCTAGTTTTAAGGGCTCTCACACTTGATTTTTAAAAAATAAACAAAAAAACAACCTCCATGAACCTCCATTTATAAAAACTCTACGCTCTTCGTTCGCGTCTGCGTTCAATTGTTATTAACTTGCTACAAATACTTAATGACGCAAAAGCAGCTAATTTAAATGATGCGACCAAGAACCGTCTTGGAATAATGTGTGAGCACCGTAAAGTCTGAATAATGGGAGTTTTTTCTTTTCCTCCCATTCTGCTGCTTAGCATTAATACTTCATATCTTTAACCCTAACCTGAGCTGATTAGAGGCAGTGGGGGTGATTTGACAAGTACATTGACCGAACACTAAAAAAAAAATTCAAATATATGTAGTCCATAAGGGCATAAGAGCTTGGATCTTCTCCAGCAGAACATTTCACACATAAAAAAAAATGTCTAAGATGTCAGTGTGCGGTAAAAATCCAGAAGCTTCATTCCCGTCTCGTCCTCCCCCGCCCAACAGAAAGTGCGCCACAGCAAACTGGCGGAGTCGGTGGAGAAGGCCATCGAGGAGAAGAAGTACCTGGGCGGTGCGGATCCTTCCACGGTGGAGATGTGTTACCCCCCCATCATCCAGAGCGGCGGGAACTACAGCCTCAAGTTCAGCGTCGTCAGGTAGCTCACCTCACCTGAGCAGAGACACGGTGATATGTTTTTAACGTTGAAGCTGTTGGTAATTGTATAAAAACAACTTCTTCTTTTTTCTGGTTCAACACCTTTTTTTTGAAAAAATATTTTCACAAACATTCAAAACATTTATTTTTTTATAAATAAATATTTTTATTTTCTTGATTAATTCTTTGGTCTATTAAATTACAGAAAGTGGTGGAAAATCACAATCTCCAAAAGACCAATATATATCTTCAAATTGCTTATTTTACACTTTAAAACCCCAAAATATTCAGTTTATTATCGTATTGGAAAAAGAAAAGCAAACATTTTAAGGTTGAATGTGGAACTGGGTATTTTTGCTGAGAAATTACTGAATATAATTTAAAAGAAATAGTTTCAGAATGTTTTTTTTTTTTTTTTTTGGCGGATCAAATAATTAGTTTTAGCTTAAAACACTTTTTTAAAGCTACATCCACAAAATGGTTAGCCTAGCTTAGCATAAAGGCTGGAAGCGTGAAAATGGAAACAGAGAAAAGGCGAAACAATCTAAAGACAAACTTCTTCTTTTTTTTTTACCCTGACCATCACATTAACGGCCACTCCTCCTTTTTTTTTTTTTTTTTCTCTTCCAGCGACAAGAACCACATGCACTTCGGTGCCATCACGTGCGCGATGGGGATCCGCTACAAGTCGTACTGCTCCAACCTGGTGCGCACCCTCATGGTGGACCCCCCCCAGGAGATGCAGGACAACTACAACTTCCTGCTGCAGGTGGAGGAGGAGCTGCTCAAGCATCTCAAACACGGTGGGTTCAGGAGCATGCCGGCAGCGTGGGAGCTCTGGGCACAAACGTGCAAATGTTTTATTTATCTACGAATCTGCTGAATATTATATTTGATTTATTGCAGTGAAAAATGTTGCAACTTTGTATTTAAAAAGTTTGTTTTACGCAAACATTGTCAGAACAAGGAAGAGCATGAAATCATATTTTAGAGGCTTAAATGACTAAAATAGAAATATGTAATGACTTAAGTATAAATCAACTTGGTTCTTTAATAAACAGAAGTAATAGGGCAGAGAGGCTTCAGTATATTTGCGTCTTTTTCTGTTTTTATAAACATTATTTCTTGTTTGCAGGTGTAAAAATCAGCGAGGCCTACAACGCTGTTCAGGAGTACGTGAAGAAGGAGAAGTCGGAGCTTGTCGCAAAGCTGACCAAAAACCTCGGGTACGCACACATTTGGCATTTCTTTTTATTTTTCTCCGCGTTCTCGCTGACATTTACTCACTTATGTGTCATATACAAGTCTCATATCTTTTTTGTTTTTGTTTTTCTTCTTGTTCTCCGTAGCTTTGCAATGGGAATTGAGTTCAGAGAAGGCTCCTTGGTTTTGAACGCTAAAAACCAGTACAAACTTAAAAAAGGTGAGAACTCTGCACATTCACGTGCAAATGTTTGTTGAGCGACTGCGTTTCACTACTCGAGCGTCTCAGAGTGCCATTGCGTCGTCGTTGACCCACGCTTGTGTGCGTCTCCTCCAGGCATGGTGCTGAGCGTCAGTTTGGGTTTCGCTGACCTCGTGAATAAAGACGGCAAGAAGGACGAGCAGAAAAAGTACGCCTTGTTTATCGGCGACACAATACAGATCAACGAGGTAGGAAGCACCGTCCCTCCCACACCAGCGAGTTTATAGTGTTGCGGTCACGGCACACGGTTATGCAGCTTATTGATCACGACCCGAAATGTTTCCGCAACAGGAAGACGCCGCCACGATACTCACACCCGTCAAGAAAAAGATCAAGAATGTGGGGATCTTCTTGAAGGTACGTGTCGTTGCTTACCGTTTCTGCTTCCTGTCGCCGGCTGCACGAGCAAAAAGTAAACGAAACAAAACAAGTTGAAGCTGAACAGTTGGTGTACCTAATTGATGTATTTCTGAAACAGTTTAAAACGATGCTTGTAGATCCGTATTCACTAGCGGGTGATTTTTATTAATAGAAATAAACAAAACAAAACAAACCCAATAAATGTAACAATATAATCATTTTCAACTCTTTGTTGTTCTGGATTACTCCTCTAAAGCGTTATTCTTCCGTTTGTGTGTTGATGTCTCCTCCAAACGTATTTTGTAGTAACGTACAAGCGCCACAGGATGGCAGTAGCTACATTTGAAGCTCCTTATGTGAGTTCCTGCTAATGTTTCACAATAAAAGCTATGTTAGGGAATGAAAGCATACCAGGGCTTTTTTAAAATCATTTAAAAAAAAGTACTAGCAAGTATACTTATCGAACAGGAATTAGAAATACAGGCCTCTGCAGGTAATTAAAGCCACTGTTTTGAGAATTTAGAATATTTCATTGACGACTGCAGTCCAGTCGCGCTTTGTTAAAGAGTTTCTGAGTTTGTAAAAGTTGCTTTCTTGCTCTTGGCCCAAAGATTACTCTTTTAGAATTGGGGACGTTGATTTTCTTAATGTTACAAAATCACCTCCAACACATCGCTTCCTCCCTTTGCTCCTCAGAATGACGACGAGGACGACGACGAGGAAGACGGGGACGACGCCGAGGAGCTGCTGGGGAAGGGGGCTCGTAGCGCCGCCCTGCTGGCAGACAGGACCCGAGTAAGTGTGGCGGTTTCTCGTGGTTCGATACCTCACTGGTGATCAGTGTTTATTTGACACCTTGACCGAGTGTTGGTAACTAAGAGTGTGAATGTTTTTGTACTCTACCAGCTACTTGGGAAGGTAAGTATTCACTGTTTTTCTTCTCAAGTCTCATCGGCTGAAGTGCTTTAGTTGTAAGAATCCACTTACTGATCGGGAAAAAGTTTTCGTCCTTTTTTTTTTTTTATTTGAGTGATTCTTTTTTTTTTTCCTGCTTTTTGTAGTTTATTTTTTTGTATTTATTTATTTATTTATTTTTTCTGACCATCCAAAGCCGTGTAACACATGTCTGTATTCTGCATGTGTTATATTTTTATTTTTTCTCCATCTGTTTGTGTATAAACATAATCTGGACTCTGGTGTTTCCGTGCGCGATCACTCAGTTGTGTCTGTTGTCGACCTCTCAGAATGAGATGACGGCGGAGGAGAAGAGGCGGGCTCACCAGAAGGAGTTGGCCAATCATTTGAACGAAGAAGCCAAGCGTCGTCTGACGGAGCGGCAAGGAGAGCAGCAGATTCAGAAGTGAGTCAGACCTTTTTTTTTTTTTACATCCTGGAGAAACACCCGTAGAACCCAAATGCGTTTCAGCCTGTAATCCAGCTCTTGAGAAGTAAAGGACACGGAAGTGACGTTGATCCGTTCAAACACAAGCTTCTTATTACAGCTCCGTGAGTACAGGACCTGGATTTCACTTTATCAAGACCCAGGGGGGAGGTTGGATTTTTCAAAAGGATGGCGGCTTTTTGTATAATGCTCTTAATTCATGGTTACGATGTCCTGATTATGTGGAGATTCATAATAAAACCAAAGTTTTTCCCACGCATCCGCCACTGAAATCTAATTCTGCGACTGGTATAAAACTAATATTAGTGTAGCCTGATATTTATACCGTGTTTTAAACAGAATGAACAGATGTGCAAATGTTATTTTCTTTTTTTTTTGTTTTCTTTTTGTTATGAATCAAGCTTCAAACTATTCTGTACAGCTTTATTTATTTTTCCTAATTATTTTACTGTCTTATATATTTTGTTCTATGTATTGTTTTTTTCTTCTGTTTTGTCATTTGTGGGTAAATGTGTTGTGTGTCTTGTGTCAGCTGGATGCTTGAGGTTTGGCTGATGGGAAAATTGTGGGATTTTCCTAAAACTAACACATTAAACGTTGATTTAAAAAAAAGAATCACGGTAATTGTATTTGAAAATAACTTTTATATCATCTTAAAGTGGTTAAACCCCCCACTGATAACTGTAAATTAATTGTAAGTAGCTTAAGTACCTAAATATTTCTTAAATGATGCCCAAAGAGAGTAGTAGGCAATGAAGCAACGCTTGTAATGACGTTATTTTTGTTCATTAATTGATTTCCTCTTTTTTTTTTTTCCTCTCCAGGGCCAGAAAATCCAACGTGTCCTATAAGAACGTGGCTCAGATGCCGAGAGAAAAGGACATCAGAGAGATGAAGATCTTCATCGACAAGAAGTACGAGACCGTCGTCATGCCCGTGTTCGGTATCGCCACGCCCTTCCACATCGCCACCATCAAGGTACGCCGGCGGCCCCGCCGACTGTCCGCCAGCTTCCTGTTTATTCCCACCGACTCTTTCCTGTTGACTGATGTTTTCTGGGCTTCTCTTGTAGAACATCAGTATGTCGGTAGAAGGAGACTACACGTACCTGAGGATCAACTTCTACGTCCCCGGCAGCTCTCTGGGGCGACAGGAGGGAAACATCTTCCCCAACCCCGACGCCACGTTTGTCAAAGAAATGTGAGTCTAAACTATTTGTAAAATAATAATACAAAAACGTTTTCTGAATATTTTTTTTTTTTACGATCCAGGCTGGACTATATAGTTCAATAAATTATATAGTGTGTAGGAAATAACCACATGGTCAAGCTTATTTTCTATTTCTATTAAATACTTGACAAATGAAAAGTATTTTTTCATTTTAGTAAGAACTTTAGTGCAAATATTAAAATATTTCACATCACATTTTCTTCGATGTGTGTGTGTGCGTGTGTGTATATATTAATTATCAATTTAGAAGATGAATTGGGTATCACAGTATCTCAATACATGATTTCACCACGATGTGATTCCACTGAAAGGTGATAAATGATATAGCGTTATCGCCCAGCTCTAGAAACAGGGTGCCCACATTTAATGTAATGGCGACTCTTTCTTTTTTTTTTAAAGAGAAATCTTAGTCTCAACTACAGTTGCATCTTCAACTTAAGAGGGAGCAACTGGTCAGAGAAAATGTGTTGTGTATTGTTAAAATGTCATTGGGTTGATGACTGCACAGGACTCGAGTCCACATTTCTGATTTGGTTTTTATTGGTGACGAGGGTCTTAAGTTAGTTTTTTTTGTCCTATTCGTCTCCTATTTATCCGTCCTCACTTGCTCACTATCGGCACCGTTCACACCTCCTCGACCTCCCCCCCACTTCTCCACCCAGCACGTACCGAGCGTCCAACCTCAAAGCCCCCGGCGACCCGTCGGTGCCCTCCACCAACCTGCAGAACGCCTTCCGCATCATCAAGGAGGTGCAGAAGCGCTACAAGACGCGGGAGGCCGAGGAGAAGGAGAAGGAGGGCATCGTCAAGCAGGACTCGCTGGTCATCAACCTCAACCGCAGCAACCCCAAGCTCAAAGACCTCTACATCCGACCCAACATCGCACAGAAGAGGATGCAGGGCTCGCTGGAGGCGCACACCAACGGTGGGAGGAAGCGCTTATCGGGATAAATAGGAGTGATGCTTCAACCTCCGCGCAGTTTTTATTGAAAACCCCCGTCTCTTCTTCGCGCACAGGTTTCCGTTTCACGTCGGTCCGCGGAGATAAAGTGGACATTCTTTACAACAACATCAAACACGCCATTTTCCAGCCGTGTGACGGGGAGATGATCATCGTGCTCCACTTCCACCTCAAGGTAGCGTTCTTGGTTCACCTGTGTGTGTGTGTGTGTGTGTGTGTGTGTGTGTGTGTGTGTGTGTGTGTGTGTGTGTGTGTGTGTGTGTGTGTGTGTGTGTGTGTGTGTGTGTGTGTGTACACATGTTTCTGCAGGGTTCACAAACTTAGAATTATCTTTTTATATTCTTTTATATATTTAATTTTGTCCTCCCAGAACGCCATCATGTTCGGTAAGCGGCGCCACACGGACGTCCAGTTCTACACCGAGGTCGGGGAGATCACCACAGACTTGGGCAAACACCAGCACATGCACGACCGGGACGACCTGTACGCCGAGCAGATGGAGCGCGAGATGAGGCACAAGCTCAAGTCGGCCTTCAAGAACTTCATCGAGAAGGTGGAGACGCTGACTAAAGAGGAGCTGGAGTTCGAGGTGCCCTTCAGAGACCTCGGGTGAGTGAAGCCCGGTGGACGTGGACAACCGGAGAGAAGCGGTACGCTCAGTAGCAGCTGGTCTGATTGTCTTGGCTCTTTTTTGTTTTCCAGGTTCCAGGGCGCCCCCTACAGGAGTACCTGCCTGCTACAACCCACGTCCGGGTCCCTCGTCAATACCACTGAATGGGTGAGTGGGTCCACTTAAAACCTCTTTTTTTCCTACTGAACAAAAAGCCCACAAACATCTGGCCTTTATCTGAGGGAGAAGTTATAATCCGCATTCATTACGAGACGAATGACTGCAGTAGTCACCGGTATTTATCGCCATGGAAACACGACACCCGGGTGGACGACCACTGGTTTTTACCACTCTTCTGTTGCAATGCTCTGTGACGCATGTTGGAGTGAATTTATATTAAATAAAATCAATAGAATGTCCCTATTATTTATTTACGTACAAAAGTATGTATATAAGTAACTGTTATTAAAAAGTAAGCACTCTAACATTTCTACGTTCGGGACCCACCAGAAGAAATAAAACGGGGCGGCTTCTCGTCTACCGGCAATCTGAAAGAAGTCCATCGACTACCTTTCATTTAAAATCCTGCATGTATTCGCTCATTTTGGTGGAAACAGGTTATTTGTTAAAACAGATTTGTAGAACATCCGGCATCGATACACGATTCACCTCATCATCCACTTTCAAAACCTTCTGGAGAATGTTCCCAAACTGCAGGTTTAACTTGGACGTGTAGATAAATGACCTTTTTAAAGAAAGTTGTATATTTTCAACAAAAATATTAACAAATCAGCTTGGGATTTAAAAAATATTATTCTGAAAATATTTATAAGAAAACAAAATATAATGTTAATCCTATTTTTTTTTTTTTTTTTTTTTAAATAAAAAAACATTCATTCATAAAAATGTTTCATAATTATTTATATTGACCCAAAACATTTGTCCTCCGCTGGGTCCAGCCTCCGTTCGTGGTGACCCTGGACGAGGTGGAGCTGGTCCACTTTGAGCGCGTGCAGTTCCACCTGAAGAACTTCGACGTGGTCATCGTCTACAAGGACTACAACAAGAAGGTCACCATGATCAACGCCGTGCCCGTCAACTCCCTCGACCCCATCAAGGAGTGGCTCAAGTATGTTTTTATTATTATTATTATTATTATTATTATTGTTATTGTCAACCTCTTCTCCCCACACACCGGCTCTGGTTTCTGTGTAATCGATTGCGCTCCGTCTCTTTCTCAGCTCGTGTGACATCAAGTACACGGAGGGAGTCCAGTCCCTGAACTGGACCAAGATCATGAAGACCATCGTCGACGATCCCGAGGGCTTCTTCGAGCAGGGAGGCTGGTCTTTCTTGGACCCGGAGAGTGAGGTACGTTCAGCGCAGGGGACCCGAAACAAATCTTAACCGGTTTGTGAGCAAAGCAAATGACACCGGTTATTGAGCGCTTACGCAGAAACTAACGGCGTGCACCAGCTTTTTGCTTTTTCCTTTAAACAAACATTTGTACTTTGTCACATTTGTACGTTTTGTGTGACTACGTCTCTCTTACTACGTCTCTCTTACTACGTCTCTCTTACTACGTCTCGTTTCGGCCTCAGGGAAGCGGTGCAGAGGAAGATTCAGAGTCCGAAATGGAGGATGAAACTTTCAACCCGTCTGGAGATGACGAGGAGCAGGAAGAGGAAGACAGTGACGAGGACTACAGCTCGGACACGGAGGACTCTAGTAAGATTATTATTCTTTTTTATTATTATTATTATTATTATTATTATTATTATTATTTTTGTGATGGACACACAATCTGAGATGGCTTTACTACGGTTCACAGTCACAAGTTTTCATTCAAATACAAATGTTGAGTCGGTGGTGTTTGGAAACGTCTCTTTGAGGCGACGTGGAGAAGTGAATCTAAGAGGACAACAGTTGCATTGGTTTTGTTGTCCGCTTCGTTTTCTAGATTTCAGCGGCGAGTCGGAGGGCAGCGAGGAGGAGAGCGGCAAAGACTGGGATGAGCTGGAGGAAGAAGCCAGGAAAGGTTTGTACATTTAAAAAAAGAATCATTTAAAAAAAAAAAAAAAAAAATCCTCCACCAGTAAACCACACATGGAAATGTTGTAGTTAACTTCATAATGTGTGAAGTGAGCGTTACGGTCTTCCGAACGTAAAAAAAACTTTAATTACTTTAACAAAACTTTAATTTTCTTGGGTTGATATAAAATCTTAAGTGTTTTTGTTCTTTAAACCTCAACCGTTGGTATTAAGCTTATTCTTATTCTATATATATATATATAATGTGTTTACAGCTGACAGAGAGAGCCAGTACGTGGAGGAGGACACCACCACCGCCGCCACCAACAACAACAACAAGAAGAGGAAGGTCCGGCCTTCAGGCCCCAGCAGCGCGCCCAGCAAGAAGAAGCGACGGTCCTAAGATGTCTCTCTCACTCACACACACTCACACACACACACACACACACACACACACACACACACACTGCCAAACCTAGTTGACCCTTGACCCTTCCCTCTACCCCAACTGGCTCTTTTGACTCATACCCTTAACACACACACACACACACACACACACACACGGACACACGATGTGTATATAGACGTAGACGCCCCTTATTTTCGTGTCGGTCAGTGAAGTGTCATTTTGAAATGGTAAGAAAGTACCAGCAGGAGACACACACACACACACACACACACATACGGAGACACACACACACACACACACACACACACACACACACACACACACTCTTCATCCATTAGCTTGCTCCGCTTCCCCCTCCTTTCCTTCCTCATTCTCTTTTTGTTTCCACTTCCCATGTCCATCCATCCATCAGGGTTTTGTGTGTGTGTGTGTGTGTGTGTGTGTGTGTGTGCATGTTTAAATGGGTTTTTATTGCGAGCATTGTTTATTTTCTGTTGAAAAAGATGAGTTTCTTAACTAATGAATAATAAAAGAACGGGCTTGACATATCCTCTGCCAAGTGTTTTTGTATAAAAACTGAGACTCTCCACCACCTCGTCTTTGTTTCACTCTCCCTGTCGTGTTTTCCTCAGTGTTTGTTAAATTGTAGTAATAAGATTGAACATTTTCTCTTTTTGAGGGGGGCAGATTCAATGATTTCTTCTTTTTTTAATGGGGTTTGTAAACTTATGCACACACACACACATACATGCACACACACACCGTCTCCCTCACCCTCGTCCTCCTCTCTGATCCCTTTTTTTTTTTTTTTTTTTTTTTTTTTTTCTCTCTCGGGGGGGTTAATTCTCAGTAGATTTGTTGTTGTACTGTTAATTCTGAAAATCCTGTTTTTGTTTTTGTAATAAAATTAAAAGGAACTGTAGTTTTTGTTTTGAATGTTCTGTTTTCTTCCTCAGAGCTGGGACATGCTTCTCTCCGCTCGTTCTTAAATGTCGTTGTGTGGGATATAATGTTTTAAGAAAATGTTTCCAATTTGCCTTTTTGCAGAGTAGCCGTTTCTGAATGTATATATTTTTTTTTTTTGCAGAGCTGAAACTGGGTTGTCATGGAAACGGTCACGGCAGTGTCTCTGCTTCAAAGTGGATTTTGATGAATCTTTTTGTGGAGTACATGTAACCCTGACTGGAATCTGAATGTTTGAGGCCGTTAATGATTAGCCAGTGACATCAATTTGTTCATATATAATAATATAATATTCTTTAAGACGCTTCGTTTTTTTGTTCCTCCGTTGTGAACATTTTGCCTCCGTTTTCTTTTCTTTTTTTAATTTTTTTTTTTAATATAAATCGCTGTGAATTAAAATTCTTTTTGGACTGTTGGTCAGATAAAACTAAGACATTTGACGGCTGTAATTGTAATGCAATTAAATTGGGAATTCTTGACTATATTCTGACGTTGCCATTTTAGAGAGGAAACGACCTCTTAATATCAATTTAGTCTAATGAAACTAATCATTACTTTTTAAAGATTATTTGAAAACAGGAACATTTTATAGCATTTCTGATAAAAGTATCCCTTTTACATTTGGTCATTAAAGAATCGTGAAACATCCAGTTTGTCAATATTCTCTGGTTGAAAAACTTCTGAATATTATCACATTTCTTTAATGCAAGTTTCCATCAGCAGGTACACAGACGCTGTTAAATCTGATGAACTTTACACATTAGCCTCAGTTTAATATTAAACAGGCAGTATAGTAAATGCTGGTGATTCTTCAAAGACATTCTGGAGTATTATGTTTGGCATAAAGTGGATATAATTGTTGTATTAGATCATATTTAAGGATCACAAGGATTGATCTTTGACACAATCTTATTTCAGAAGCCATGAACTCATTGAAGCTTTTTTTTTAAATCCGCACACGGGCAAGTTTGACCTTTTTGACACCAAAAATCTGGTTCCGAGTTCGTCTCAAACAAACAAACGGTGACTTGTGGCTTCCATGAACCCCTCGGGCTGCCGGTGTCTCAGAAGTAAAACCCGCTCTGCGTGCAGAGAAGGTATTGTTTTAGGAACCAGAAACTTGTTTGGTGAGGTTTTCCCCCACAAAAACCTTTTTCTTAAACCGCATCCTGCTCGTGAAGCAACCTCAGAGTATGTTTGTCCTCAGAGACGGAGCAGAACAACAAAATCAAGCGGCAAGGACAACTCTCCAAAGCTACAGGTAAGAAGTCCATTATGTACTGTTTTATGTAATTAAAAAAAAAAAGAATCTTTCAGTCCTTTCCCATTTAAACGCAAAGTTTATATCTGCAAAAGCATTCGTAATTTAAATTGCTGAATCTTTTGAAGGAGGTTTTGAGAGACTTCATTCCAGCAGCAAATCCCAAAAACACTCGTGTGCTGATTTGCTCCTCAAGGTTTTTCTGTTTCTAAATTAAGGGAGTCGAAATATATTGTGTAGTATAAAGTACAGCTTTTAAAGAACATGTGATTTTTCTTTTTTTTACATTTAAACCAAAAATTTACATTTTAAGATTTCCTTTTATTTTGGTAAAAGCAGCAAAAAAATATTTAAAAATACAAATCAAAGTCCTGCCTTCATAGTCTTGTAAGTAAAGTATTTTTTTTGGGATTATATTTATTGATACATGAATGTTTAAGTAGCAATTTGCTCTTTTTAACTGCTTCATACACATTTTAGTTCCAAATAATGCATTATATTTCATAATGGGTCATGGTTTTTATTTGTAAAATCTTGCTCTGCAAACTAACTCTGTCAAATAAGTGCAGTGGAGTAAATATCACAATATCTTTCTTCTGAAATGTGTAAAGTAGGAGCAACATTCTTCAAATACAAGCGCCTCAAATTGTGCTTAATTGTGGTGCGAAAGTAAATGGACTCCCATTCCACCGCCGCATGAGTCCTTTTAGATCGTGAGATTTAGAAATGTCAGCTTGTTTCTCTTTCAGTACGCTCTGTTTAGTGTCCTAATGTTGATGTGTGTGTTGCAGGAGCACAAACAAAGTGCAAAGTTAAGCAGACAAGACATGAAGGGCAGACTGTTTGTCATATTGTTCCTCGTCCTCGCAGGTAAATCTTACTTGTGTCTTTAACAATTTTTGGACTCTCAGAACCGGCAGGACTCGTTTACCTTTAGGCCTCAGGTAGAGGAGGAATAGGGTCAGTGGTTCACAAACCTTTTGAGCCCTTACAGTGTAACACCAGCAGCACTCTCTCCTTCCTTACGGTGTAACGCTGATACTCTCTCCTTCCCTACGGTGTCACACTGATACTCTCTCCTTCCTTACGGTGTCACACTGATACTCTCTCCTTCCCTACGGTGTCACACTGATACTCTCTCCTTCCCTACGGTGTCACACTGATACTCTCTCCTTCCCTACGGTGTCACACTGATACTCTCTCCTTCCCTACGGTGTCACGCTGATACTCTCTCCTTCCTTACGGTGTAACGCTGATACTCTCTCCTTCCTTACGGTGTCACACTGATACTCTCTCCTTCCTTACGGTGTCACACTGATACTCTCTCCTTCCTTACGGTGTAACACTGATACTCTCTCCTTCCTTACGGTGTAACACTGATACTCTCTCCTTCCCTAAGGTGTCACACTGATACTCTCTCCTTCCCTAAGGTGTCACACTGATACTCTCTCCTTCCCTAAGGTGTCACACTGATACTCTCTCCTTCCTTACGGTGTAACACTGATACTCTCTCCTTCCTTACAGTGTAACACTGATACTCTCTCCTTCCCTACGGTGTAACACTGATACTCTCTCCTTCCCTAAGGTGTCACACTGATACTCTCTCCTTCCCTAAGGTGTCACACTGATACTCTCTCCTTCCTTACGGTGTAACACTGATACTCTCTCCTTCCTTACAGTGTAACACTGATACTCTCTCCTTCCCTACGGTGTAACACTGATACACTCTCCTTCCTTACGGTGTAACACTGATACACTCTCCTTCCAAAAGTTACAAACTTATTGTCACACAAATAATTACTATAGTGCAGAACTTTATGTGATGATCGAGGTACAGATTTTCACAAATCTCTCTCTCTCTCTCTCTCTCTCTCTCTCTCTCTCTTTCTCTCTCTCTCTCTCTCCGCTGTGAATGTTTCTCTTCCTCTCTTGCACAATACAATTAAAAAATGTGTTGAAATTATTTTGACTCCAAAAAGGGAAGACTAAATACGATTTCAGTTGTACTTGAAGTATTGCTTCTTTCTTATCCATTTAACCATCTTGGAAAATGTATCGTGTCACCCCTTCTGGACTCCCGACCTCCAGGTTGGCAACCGCTGCCAAAGACAATGAGTGACTTCCTGCTGATTAATAGCAGTGTCCTCCATCCACAGGACTGTGTTCTCTTGGCCACTGCCTTCCTAACGAGTACCACTTCATCAGCACCCGCATGCCTTGGTTGACGGCCCAGACGTACTGCAGGGAGCGGTACACCGACCTGGCCAGTGTAGAAGACGAGAAAGACAGAGAGCAAATACAGCTTGTGGCAAAAAGCGAGACCGTCTGGATTCAGCCCATCTCCAGGTGTGAGAAGTGTTACATCTGTCGCTTGTCCCTTTTGTTTGATTGTTATTTTGTCAGTTTGCCATAAACCAGATTTTTGTTTTGGTAAGACATGACACAAGACACTCCAGGATTTTTCTGTGACAGGCCTTTTTTTTTTTTTTTTTTTTGTGAAGGACGCCAGCATCGTCAGCTTATGGTTACGGAGGCCCTTATGATGTAGAGCAGAAGCAGACCTGCACTGCAGTTGATCTGGGCAGCCTAAGCATGTGGCCAGAGGAAGACTGCAGCAAGGAGCTCCCCTTTATCTGCTATGGAGAAAAAAGTGAGTGGGTTTGTCTCCGTTTTGGTGAAAGCCTTGGTGGCTACCACTGCTCATGCTGCTCAGGAGTTCTTTATTTCCCTCTAACCAGATCACGCAAATAACATCACCTTTGCAAAAATCAATGGGTAAGATTTCCCGTGAGTGGAGAGGATGTCTGGTTTGATTGAAAGGCTCACGTTAATCTGAATAATCTACAGAACACATTGACAAAACGTTTCACAGGAAGAGACTCAACAAGTACAACGAGTACTTCGACTGAGCAGCCTCCAACCTCACTGTTGGATCGAACCACGTCCGCTCCTGGTGAGAGACATCAGTTTTAATGAATGGAAGCATGTTAATTAAAACTCTTTGAATACCAAAGCTGCGTTTAACTTTTTCGATTGGAAATATATAATTTGTGCATATCTCCAATTTGCAGATCAAACTCCCCAGAAATCATCTAATTCCTCCACCACAGTGACCCCAAATAAAAGAACCAACACTCAATTTGAATCAACCACTGTTCATCTCAGTACAGAGATAACCTCATTTATACAGCCTTCATCCAAAGAAGTGGACCAAACAAGACCCAATACCAGTGAGTGAAATGTATTTTAGTTTTATTGATGGTGGTAACGTTGCACTCTATAAATACCATGTGTCCATTTTGCTGAGTCACCTCTAAACAAGCGACTTATGTCCTCCTCCACAGTGACCCCAAATGAAAGAACCAGCACGAAGGTAGACTCAACCAGTACAGAGAGTACGTCTCCTATTCAGCCTTCAACCTCTCTGTTGGATAGTACAACAACCATTCCTGGTGAGAAACAACAGTTCAATCAATCGAGCCGTGTCCGTTGATGGGTCAGAGTTGGGACCCCTATCAAACACCACCAATTGAACCAAAGACAAATGAACTATAATTGACTATATCCTTACAGCCCATTCATTGGTGGCAATGTGTAACCCTATGATTTACTATCATGTCTCCAGTTTGGGGGACAAAACCGTGACCAAAACAAATCTAATTTGTCCCAAAATATATAATGTTTCCATGTCTCCATTTTACAGACCAAACTGAGGGAGACTTAGCCAGTCCAGGGGTTTCATCTCAGCAATATTTAACTCCAACAACAGATCAAAGAAGAAGTAATGGTAACTATGATTTTTTTGTCATGATAAATAGGGAACATCAAAAAATGCTCAACATACACAACTATTCAATAAGTCTCTATTGCTAATTTAATCTTATTTTCTATTTGAGTTCATGGTGATATTGAAAGTTATTGTTCAATTAATTCTGTCCTTCCAGTGTCTTGCAAAGATTGTGCCAAAAGTAAACTTAATTCAAGCTTCCAAAACAGCCTTTAACCTTTAATGGATGTCACAGTTAACCACAAGTTAATTAAAGACTATGTATGTTTGTGCGTCTAAAGTCGATTCAGTTAACATTGTTTGCTCTTAGCGGACCATGTGATTAATCTGAGAGTGAAATTCACCTCTGAGATACAACTGAGTGAAGACGACATCAAGGAGCAGGTATTAGTGCAGGTGAGATGCAAAACATGAATGCCGTTTTCCATTCTTCACTCAACATGTAAAATAATACATTTAATATTTAATGATCTTTAATTTGATATTTTGTGCAAAAAAAAGAAAACATTACCTCTTTCTCCCACATTCTGTCAGATAGCTGCTGTTATGTATTATGATATGAAATACTCTTTTCACCTGGTTCCTCTAAAGAGTTCAGAGGTTTAGTTACAAAATTCCCCTGAAATTGACACTGAAATTGCTAAATTTAATTATTTGTGCTTTGTCAGTTTCACAATCTACTGATAAAAATGGGACTTCCGACAAGCATGAAGGTGGGCTTGAAGAAACAACAGAAATCGTGAGAAACTGGATTGACTGGGACGGAGTTTTTAATGGAGGACCATTGAAGAGACGAAGAAATGAGAAGCTGAAGTCCTGCTTTTGTCTTTTTCTGCTTTGACCACACATTTGGTCGTATGCTGCTCGGGACATCCTTTAGTTATTTTGTATTGTTGTACATAAAGTACAAAACAGTTGCAGTTACAGTAATAGTTAAGTTAAAAAAAAAAAAAAAAAAAAAAAAAAAAAAGCATTGGTTTGTTTCTCAATATCTCAGCTTCAAACCCATTGGTTCCTATTAAAAACAAGTGATGGAAATATACTTTCATTTCATTTCATAAGTTCAAATAATTTCCTGAAACAGCTGGGCACAGTAGCTTTTAGCAAATCTTATTTTAACAGGAGTAAAATCGTGCATTTATTTGGGGCTATTTACGAATTTGGATTAACACACTTCTTTGGTAAATTACACACTTACTTTCTTTCCACAAAAAGAAATGTGCCCATGTTCATTGTAATGAGGAATATGTTACAGTGTCGCTCATTGATGTGTCACAGAGGAATACGATACTTCAGGACTTTGCTCAACAGGCAATACTGCACTCAGGGATACATGATTTATTGTCATTATTATTGTCTTTACTCCACAATGCACACGGTTGCACAACAAACTGCAAGTTGCAGTCCCTTCATGCTACACAAGAAGAAATACTACAAAGATTTGACTGGTGTTTTATAGATTAATTGTACATTGAAATATAGATAACATTTCATTTTAACCCCAAAAATATATTTTTCCCATTCTATATAGTGTAGCGCTTAAGAAAAAATGTTCATCACTCAGACGAAGTTTTATGTAGTTTTATCTATTTATTAATTGTTGTCTGTGTCGATTGTGATGTGTGTCAAGATGGATGCCTCGCGTTCTATTACAAAACAACCTACCTACCTACGGGTACAAATGAAAGTAACCTGATCCTGAACATTCGGGTGTGAATTTGGTTAGTCAAATGTTCAAACCAAACATGAGCCGCTGTGCCGGAGGGTCATCTTGAAGGACATTTTTAATAAATTTAAGATATTTTTCAAAACACATTGGAAATTAATATCAATATATAATATTTGTTTGAAGACAGACAGAACATGCACAAATTTAGACACGATAGTCACATGATATAAGTTACAAGTATTATAATATATTTTTTTTAACTCAACTAATATGTTTATTTAAAATGCTTGTTCACTGAAGACAGGACATTCAGGATTCTTCATTATGAAGAATGATACAAACCTAAATTATTGAATACAGTGTATAGTAGTATACTGTTTTTTTTTTTGCAGGTAGTAGATGGGAAATCAACGTACTTTATTTTATTCTAACATTAAATTATCCAATACGTGGGTTTAGCTGTTTCCCCTCCATCTACAAAAAGTGAAAATATTTTCCAGCAGCTCCATTTCTTTTATGCATTGCATTGTGGGAAAAGAGTGTCAATCAACAGCACACTCAAAACTCAAGAGCCTTTTAGTCTGCATACATACTATGATTATACTTTAATATCATAAACTCATTTTAGAGTTAAGCTTATTTAGGTTTTGAAAGAAACTATGTCACACCATAAATTAAACTAACTATAGTCAATGGAGTGGAGTAGTTGGAAATTCATTTTTATTTGGGGTAAGTAATAATATACTTTTGTTTAAATTATGTGATTGTCTTGTTCTTTGTTTAGTTGTTTTGAGTGCAGGGTCCAATTTTTTTGTTCCTCACTGCTCATTTACAGATTAAATCCTAGATGGTGACCTTGTATTTATTTCATTTTCCATTTTCTTAAATTAAAATATCAGAATTGGTTATACAACGGTCCACATTTAGAAACTAAAATGTGTTTTAATCTACGAGAAAATCGACAAGAACATCTGAAACTGTTCAGATGAATGTTAATCGTGTATTGAATGAGTTAAATGTCAATGTTAAACTTTATTTGTAGGGTCTATCCTTCTCAACTTGAGGATTACTCACCAGGCAGGTAAGAAAACATTTAGTAGTCTATGAAAAGCAGTGGTGGAAGAAGTACTCAGATCCTTTATGTAACTATAAGTACCAATACAACAGTGTAAAGAATACTCCTATTCATTTAAACTCCTTATTATGAGTATTATGAGCAAAATGTAGTTCAAGTATCAAAAGTACTAGTTATGCAGTACTGTCCTGTGTGTACATTATTAGATTGTTAATACTTATGAACCAATGTGTCATGAGATGGTTGAAATACAAAGTTCTGCTACACAAATTTATATACATTTTTTTTTTTTTTTACTTTTCTCTAATGTTAATGTAATCGTTGTCACTGTCAAGCTAACGTGGCTCTGGGTGGAGTGGCTGCACAGTCTTCATCGTTGGACCCCTCGCGTCCACCGAGCTTGGTGATTGATGGCCAACCTTATTCAGACTATGGATTTGGGAGCTGTGTTTCCACTCTGGATGAGGACGATCCCTGGTGGAGAGTGGACATGGGGAACTCGTATAAGATCTCTACAATTGAAGTCACCCGAAGATCAGATTGCTGCATTTCTGAGCTGTTGGAGGCTGAAATCCGCGTCGGTGACTCACTGGAGAACAACGGCAACAACAATCCCAGGTGATGCAATAGGTTGGACGAGCTTAATAATCAGGCTGGATTGCCATTTTGTTTTCACCCCATTATTCACGCTGACATTGTGTTCGTGTTGGATATCTTTCATTTGGAAAGAGGTGGGGGGCTGTTTTACTACAATCAGTAGCAGATTGCTACTAGCTGTTCACTTTTCATGTTGGTTGAAGACTTTTTAAAGTTTTTCCTCTGTGCTGTGTGTTTTCCCCTCCTCCTCCTCAGCTGTGCAGTCATCACTGTGTTAATATAATAACATAAGAGCGGAACAGAATAACAACGGAACTATTGTAAATAAATAACAACCACCTTTAGTGGACTTTCTAACCTAACAAGTGTCAATTCAATTTGACTTGGTTTCACAGAAGACAGGAAAATAATACGTCAACATTTTATGTATCCATGGTTTGCAGAAACGTACAATGACAAAATATTTTCTGGTGACAGGGCTGTTATAAAACTCCCTGCCTAGGCTAATGTGGTGGTAGTGGCTGATTCCATCTGTATTTTCCATTCATGATTACAAATGACCATTTCAAATGAAAGATTTTACTTTTATGACTCCATGAATACCACAGTAAGTTGAATAATTGCTTCAAGTGCTCTCAATTCTTCTTTAGCAGAATATTTTTCAGGATTTAATGACATTTTTTATCAGATTGATTGATATGATCGATTTAAATATTGTCCAGAGTTACGACAGCCATTCATTCTAGTCCTTCAGGAATCCAGTCTGTGGTGTGTAAAAAGTTAATTCACGTCTTTGTTTCTTTGTGTAACTGCGTATACTTCTATACATCTTGTTGGTGCTGTGCTCCTAATGTGGAATAGAATCCCCTCTTTGAGGACAAATACCTATCTATATCTCGTATGAGTGTTTATACCCCACTCCAAGGGACATTTGTTATAGTTTGAGGAAGTAAATACTATACTGATAAAGCAGCTATTATGCATAATTTGCATAAAAGTAATTTTGGAACAAAGTCTAAGTAATGGCTAACAACATCTAAAATTTAAAGTTCTTCTATTTGATAAGTACAATTTAGACTAAATAAGTACACGTCAAGACAAAGTAGATACATATTTATTTTTAACAAGCATGAATTTCAATTTCCGTTATACCTTAAAATGTGCTTGTTTTCTTTGTGTTTTTCAATTTAAAAACTTTATATTTTGTGGTTTGCACTGCAAAAGTGTCCTTTTTTTATATAACCTTTTGTTTATTTCCTTTTAATCGTTCATTTCTCTGTGAACTGGCTTGTGAAAACTCCAGTGTACAGCCTGGACACTAGCCTGTTCGTGGGATACAACTTGTACAAGTTTTGTCATTGCAGTAAAATATATAAAAATCTACATGTCTATCATCAGGGCAGTGCAGAAGTACAAAACAAATGCTCGTTGTGTATTCCATGTTAAAATACAGTGTCCATTATACTTCACCTTGTTGGCTCATATAAGAGTTCTCAAACCTTTCTATAAATAGATAAACATGAAACCATCTGTTAGTCTTTCATCCTCAATATCATATCAACAACATGGACCGATTAAGGCCCAAAATGTGGTTTTCTTCATGTTTACCTGTGGAGTGTGTCAGACTACAGTTTATTTGTTTGTGCTATCTTTCCTCCAACAGGTCCAGACCGCCTCACGGTGTTGGTGGAACATGCAACGCACTGGTCTGAATGTTGAACAAAGTAAATTATAGTGTGTACGACAGGGAATAAACGGGGAAAGTAGAGGAAGATGAAAAAGATAGTGAGCAAACAGAGTATTTTTAGCCTCTTCTTATAAATGTACTCAATGTAACTGGATGCAAAGTTTGAATTTAAGTTGTGTTGTCCATGTGCCAATAACATTTCAACTTTTAGTCAAGTCAAAAAAATCTGTTAATTATGACAGAATTAAAGGGTAAAGCTTACGTTATTGCATTTGTAGTGCCCTGAAACATGTTATTTCCATTATTAATAATTTACTTAAAATGTGTGTTTAGGTTAATTCATATTTTATTACTCCAATGTCTGAAAGCATTACCTACCTGTTTAAGTACTAACTGTGAAGGGAAGACATTTATTGTAATGACCTTTTAGAAGAGAGCACTGTCGCTTTAAGAAAGACGTGATGTATGCAGGCTGAAGGCAAAAGATGTGCTTGTGTTGAACCTGGGATTAGTTAATAAAAGTTGCAAAATGAAGATGGACTTGTTGGTGGACGGTTCATTTTAAGGGTGCAACACATTCAAATAAATTATTTGAAACCATGCATCTTGTTATGTCCATGTTATGTAAAACTGTGTTTTTCACTCTCATGTCAGATAATATAAACAAAGCAAACATGCAAATAAAAGAAATACCGTGACATTATGTTAAATATGTGTACTCACTTTCTTGCTAAGGGTTAGATCATAGGATCTCTTTCACTCATGTAGACGAGTATATGTATATATATATATATATACATATGTATATATATATACATATATATATATATGTATATATATATACATATGTATATATATATACGTATATATATACGTATATATATATATATATATATATACATATGTATATATATATACATATATATATATATGTATATATATATACATATGTATATATATATACGTATATATATACGTATATATATATATATACGTATATATACATATATACGTATATATTTATATACGTTTATATAGTTTTAGAATTAGAGTATAAACATGTATATATATATATACGTATATGTATATATATATATATACGTATATATATACATACATATTTATACGTATATATACGTATATACATATATATAGTTTTAGAATTTAGGAACAAGCTTGTTAATACTTGCAAAGCAACACTGCTGACAAACATCACAAACACAAATATGCAAGCTTGTTCAACCACCTGATGCCGAAGGACCACTGGTAACCAAATCTGTTCATGTTACCACCTCTCCACCGGTCCAGTTTTACATGAAATGGCATTAAAAAGTCACAAGAACTTCCATGACACCAACCTGAGTTGGTTGTGGAAGGAAGAGAGAGGTAAGTCTATGTTTGACGTATACATTATAGTAAATGTAATTCTTCTATACTGTAGAATTTAGACAAATCTTTGCTTTTTTTCTCAATGTTACACTTTTTGTAATTTACTGTAAGTATCCTGTTTGTTCTTATGGCTCAGATTAAATGGTGTGGCTACAAAATGCTGTCCCTTTCATTGGTAAGAACAATTAATAACTAGAAGGCAACTTCTGACTTTGATGGTTGTTAACGGTTGAAAATAACCTGCTTCTTTCACAGGGATTCTCCTTTTGATCCAGAGGACTATTCAGCTGAGTAAGTACCTGTTCAGGATAAACATAATTGTTTTGCATCTTGGTCACTGTGTTCTGTTTGTTGTATTATTGATAATGTGTGACAACTGGAAAAAGACACTTGACACTGTGAAGACCATGTTCAAGAACTTGAAACTATTGGACTGCTTAATGCTTCTTTAATGAGCTAACTAGAGCCTACTTTATTGCTTCCTCCCTGCCAGATTACCATCAAATATTACAACTTTTACAACCAAAGGACCAGTTTGCCAAGATAATATTGCAGCTATAACTTGAACTTGTTAAATCAACAACCTTTGCTTTTTGGGGCACCCGTTTTTATTGCTCATAGATATCTTGTGGACCATTAGATTGTGGTATGTCTATATATTTTCCAGTCTATGATGTGAAGATGCACACTGATTTTTTTCCAGTCTCTGCTAGCGTTGGGAGCAGTTACTATGGCCGAACAAACAAAGAAAAGAGCGACGACTATTAAAGAGTAACAATTAACCCTCAAGGCCACAGAGAGTCTGTCACAGAGCTGTTGATTCTTCCTATGCCTCTTTTTTTTTTTGACACAGTTTGAATGTTTGTGCATATTCAAGTTACTGCTCTGCTTGCATTTTTTAAATGTCTAAACTTCTGCCCTAAGTACCCCAGCAGTACCACCTCATCGATGGCCACCTGACTTGGTATGAGGCTCAGAGCTTCTGCAGAGTAAAGTACACCGACCTGGCCACCGTGGACAACATGAATGACAAGAACGAGCTGGTGAAGACGCTGGGCCGTCGTGTGACAGAAAGCTGGATCGGGCTTCGGAGAGGACGGACCGGCAGGTGGATGTGGTCCGACGGCCGCGGCCCAGCGAACTACACCAAGTGGAATGTCGATGAACCGAACGGTGGAAGCTCTGACGCCTGCGTGGAGATGTTTCAGGGAGGCGGGTGGAACAACGAACACTGTGGACAAACAGATTTTTTTGCGTGTTATGAACGTGAGTAAAAGTGATTTTTGTAGCAGATGGAACAATAAGATGTGATAAAAATACGCTTTCAAAACATAGTAAACTAGAAGGACACTCTCTGAGCTCAGACCTCCGCCAAGGCCAAGTCCAAAGTAAAAAATTATTTGCATGTCTGCCACGTGATTCAGATTTGCTCCAAAGGTGAATGGGTTCTTCCTTGGCCCATGCCACCCCCTTCTACCAAGTTTCATGAAAATCAGGCCAATAGGTTTTCCATAATCCTGCTGACAAACAAATCAAGAAACCGTACTGAAAACACCTCCTTAGCGGAGATAATAAAATCCACATGGATATTGGATGTCGCTTTCAGTCCTTTGATTCACAGATCTTTAGACATGGACTAAAACTAGTTAACAACTAAAATGATTAATACTTTCTGATATTAAACGATAGCTTCCGTCAGTAATGTTTAGTCTCCCTATCGCTTGCTTGACCCCTGCTTGCTTTGAAGAGGAAATACCAGAAATACATTTTTGTCTCCTTGTGTCTCTTTAGTCCAGCAGGATGGCAAGCAGAGGTTTGTGTTTTACTCAAAAACCGCAAGCTGGGTGAACAGCCAAGAGCTGTGCAGAAAGAGGCACGTTGACATGGCCTGTGTAAGCACCGAGTTGGATAATTCAGAGATCGCCAATGTAGCCAGAACATTGAACACCAAAGTGTGGATCGGCCTGTTCAATGACGCCTGGATGTGGTCGGACGGAAGGGAAACCTCCTTCAGGTTTTGGCAGAGCGGCTCGCGTTATCGGGGTGACTGCGCTGCTGCTGTAGTGTCACTGCAGGGACGCTGGGTTGAAGCTCCATGTAACCAGAGGGCCACGTTTGTCTGTCAGGGCGGTGAGTTACTGCAATTTATACATCAACTCCTAGACATGCTACCAAAGTGTTTTTTTTTATTTTGGAGAAGTTTGCTAAGCACACCTACATTTTGACTCATTCGTATCTAGAAAACAATGGGTGTCACTAGTAAACATAGTGGAGCATTTAGCAGCTAAAGAGCCAGATATTTATTCGGGTTGGTGGAGACCAAAACAGAGCAAAAAAGAAAGCGTGAATATTGGTCTTACATTCATGTGGAGGCCAGAAACACAAAAATAAATGAATGGTAATGTTGTTCCGACAGCTGCATTTATATATATGCAACTGTTTGCAAACATGTTCACCACAACTTCTTTGGAAGATAATGTGTCTATGTTGTGTATTAAAACATGTTTCTGCTGCCCCCAAGTGGCCAAAAAACAGTTATTGCATGTTGGACAAAAAACTGATACTTTATCCTTTTTTCTAATAAAACATGCAGATGAGGTGAAAGTACTTGGTAGTTTCTGCATTTTAGGCAGCAAAAGGTTACGGCGACGTTCATAAATAAAGTGTCTGGATGTAGCCTGAAAGGAGAAGCCCGTTGCCTGACAATGATCACATCTTTTTGGGGACGCTGCAGGACTCAAAGTAAAGAAGATGGTGATAAGGATGACGGTGCGCTCTGATGTCGACCTCACTAACTCCACCGTCAGTGATGCTCTCCTGAAAAAGGTAAAAAAAAAAAAAGTATATCTGATAAAGTAACAAAGAGGTCTGATAGATTTATTAATATTCTTTATAGATTTTTACAGATACATTGATGTGACACAAGTGGGCAGGTAAAGCTATTTCTGGGGATCTGTGGAGTGTAACATTAAAAAATGGTTTCCATTTTTTTTTTTTTTAAACACTGTGTGTGTCCCGTTAGCTGGACACCCGCCTGAGACAACAATCGGTGACTGATTTCAAACTCAGCTGGCGAAGTGACAGCAGTGGACTCATCTTCCAGCGCTACAAGCAGGTGGTGGAAGATCAGGTAGAAGATCAGTGAGTACACAGTGGCTTCCTCATCCTAAAAGACAGACTCGACCTCAGAATCCTTTCAACAGTCATCAGCTGAGACCCCAAAATATATTTAGCTATTCATGACTCTGGGAAGACATGAAAAAACTGAACCTCAGGTAATTTATAACATATAGACGGATTTAGTCTTGCTGTTAGTTAGACAAATATCCATTAGTTGGCAACTGGGGCAAATATATGTTAATTAAATAAATAATAATTTAACCATATACATTTTTCCTAAGGATAATGTGTTTTTGAAAAGAAAAAGGAAATGTCACTTTCAGAATTAATAATAATAATTAAAAAAAAAAGATTTCTAAAGCAATGTGTTGGAATTCAGCCTGCGTTCACTTTAAAATAAAAGTACATTTTTTAGTACTCTTTGCAATCATTTTATAAACATTTTCTTTTCTCTTTACAGGATGCTGTTGGGGTTAAAGTGAGTTGACTTGTTGAAGAATTGAGTCATCATCTTAATACTGTCTCGAGCTTCGGTGTATTTTTTAACTAGGGATTGATAAATGTATCCTCTTGAAACAAAAAAATATTCTTACCTGCATTATGAAGTAAATCAATCATTTACCTGACCTCTTTGCTTGTGTTGAAGTGGTGTTTTAAATATTATATTAACATAAACATTAAATATGTGCTTTTATTTTGGTTAAATTACATTTTACATGCACATGATTTACATCTGTGTTTTGTTGTCAACATTTGCATTTGTGCTTAATACGTGTGAGTGAACTTCTCAGTGTCACGTTATTGGGTTTTGTTAGTTTTGTTTCTTATTTTGAATTTCCCTGCCTCTTGTTTCCTCTGTTCACTTCACTTACGGTCCTTGTGATTGTCTGCCCCGCCCCTAATGGAATCATCACCTGCACCTCCCCAGTGTATTTAAACCTTGTTTGTTTCCTTCCTCCTTGTCCCTGACCGTCATGGTGCACATTGGTCAACTTTATATGATTTTGTGAATTGCAAGAATCTTTTAAATGTGGAGTTTTTATAACATTGATAATACGATAAGATAATAAGACTCTGATGGCCTTTATGTTCAACATGAATTGTGACTTAATGTGATTCCCCATGTTTTGATGCCAGAGTGTCAATCATAAACCCTTTGTTATTAAAGAAAAAGATAAAAAACAATCTGAAATGTATGATTTTATGTGATATTAATGAATGGTTGTTTATGCTTTTTACGCTAAAACCCGAGACGTTTTGTGTTAAAAGTAGAAAAAACAAAAGACTTTATTTTATCCTTCCAGCAATTGTGTAAATGCTTTACGGTACACTTGTAGTCAAATACATGGTCAATACACCCTCGCGCACCTGGGTTTGCATACAGCATGAATTATTTAACCCTCACCTTCCAATAAAGTGCAGGTCCAGACCTGCACTTTATTGGAAGGTGAGGGTTAAATAATGAAAGAGGTGAGACGGATAAGTTGCTTTTAAAAAAAAAAAAAAATTGCATTTTCACTGCTTTGTTGCTAGAAAAGAAAAAAAAAACGATATACTTTTCACTTTTTTTGTTTTTATAAACTTGCAGCCATGAATCCTGAAACTGTCCTCTTGACAAGGTAAACCCAAAGAGTGATTAAAATCTCTATGGTTTTGTCATTAAATGTTTTTATGATAGTACTACTTATTAAACAGTAATTTGAAGTCAAGCTCCCCATAAGTTTTCTGTTGTATCTCGTGGCCTAATCAGTGGCTGGAGTAGCAGTCGGCTTAGAGAGTGAAGAGATATTCATAAATTCATACTTCATTAATGAATATAAAAAATGTTTTTGTTTAATAAATATATTGGTTATTATAATAAAGGCCTATTTTATGGGATTACAACTGTATTACATTGCAAATCATTCAATAACTGTTGCATAATACAATAGTGGGTGTTTAACAGGAGGATATTAATTTAGTTTAAAAAGCTTTAATACTGCTTAGAAATGCTAAATACAGGGAGTTAAAGTGGCAAAAGTTTCTCATTCACACATCCAGTAGAGTCGGACTAACATTAGCATTTATTTAAAGTCTTCTTTCTGACCACCTGACAAATGTCTCTCTTAAAGGGCTCCATTGTCTCTACCATAGACTCTTTAAAATATAGAAATAGTCTCTGTGACGTCACCCATAAGTTGCTGAACAGACCTTAATTTGGAACCAGCTTCAAGTGGCCATTCAAAGAACTGCAGTTTTTTTTGGGCGCTTCCACGTTGGCGTTGAAGTTGGAGTTTGACGCTTGATCTCTACCAACTTTTGAGATAAATATTGTCTCTTTAGCTGCTAAATGCTCCTCTGTTCACCAGCTAGTTGCCTACTTTGTCTGTTTGTTGTTTGCATCTGTGCAGCTCGCCTACGGTAGAGTTTCTCTTTTAAAAAACTTTCTGCTCGCTGCACTTGGAAACAATACTGATGAAAAAAACGAGACAAATTTGTCAGGTAATAATTCTCAGTGGGCTTTTCATTATGAGTGAAACCTTTCACATTGGCTCCACATAAATGTTGAGAGCGGCTTTAATGTTTAATTGTCTGACGGTTGGAGTTTGTTGCACCACAAACGCTCCGTCAGGCAGTCAGTATGTGAATAAATGAAAATATATTCTTGCATGTTTTACCCTTTTTAGATTTAAAAGGAATATGCATTGTATATTTAAGGAGGGCCTTATAGCCCTCATACCATTGTCATTTTCATTGTTTCAGAGATTATGTTATTTATTTATTTTGTATTCTTTCGTTGTGACATCAACAGCTGAGTAGTGAGGCTGTTTCATTTTGATTGAAAGGTTAAACACATGAAGTAATGCAGGCTTATGAATTGGAAAGACATTTACAGAAAAGCATAACGTTTATTATTACCAGTGCAATCACTGAGCTGAAGAACTTCACTTTCATTTCTGCGTAAATGTAACTTGAAAGTTAAGTTCAGTTGTCCTTTAAGCGTTGTTGGTATTGTTACAACATTCATTATCTTGATCACCAAAGTGGAGCGATACTCAACACAATGAGATACACGTCAGATTAAAATTTCAGGAATGTACAGTATGCAGGAGGTGTGACTTAGAGCTGATCATAAATAAAATCCTCAGGCTCTTTCGGTACTCACACATCTGCTGGAACTCAATCAGGTAACAAGATTTGATTAAACATTTGTTTTTTTATTTTTCCATAGCTTTGTTTATTTTATATTCTGAATACTATCAGTGCAAACATGATTTGAGTAATAGTTGTGGAGGTTTGTGCTGTTATGTTACTGAAGCTTACGGCCCATCCATCCATCCATCATATTATTAATTCTTCATCATCTTAATGATTATGCTGCTGCTGAAACATAGAAAACAACATTTTTAGGCCTTTCCTTTTTTTATATAATTAAAAGTGTCACAATCTATGCCAAAGTGAAAATTTTAAAACATAATTTGTTTTTATTTTGATTGGGGATGTAATGTTTTGAGTGTTATTTTTGTTTTCTGTAAGTAACCAGTTTTGTGATATGTGTTGTGTCATCAGGAATCTGCAAAAAGACAAACAGATCTGACCAGAAAACATCATAAGTGCTGGTGCAGGTCAGTGAACATTTTAAATATGAGCTACTTTAAACTGTCCCACTTCAGCAGTTATGAAACTTGTTTATAAGTTGCAACTAACTTCAATAATGTTTGTTAAATAATGTAGTAATGCTTTTTATATTTAGCTATAAACCATTTCAAGTCATTAAGAAAGGGTAATTATACCATCAGTTCTGCAGTGACAAATATCAATAAAAAGTAGATCAAGAAGTGAACAGCAAACTGTTGAGTCATCTATTATCTGCAATTATTAGTCTATAATTAGTCTATAATTAGTCTATAATTAGTCTATCATAACTGGTTCTTCAAGACTGCAGATGTGTTCGTGAATAAGCTGTAAATAATTAGTTAGTACAATTAGTTTTGGTCCAGATGCCCTTGATCTGTTTCCGAGAAGGTTAGATGTCAAATGTGCATTGGATCAAAACATTTTCAGAGAACTGGAAAATTAAAGAGCTAAAAACACAATGCCAACAAGAGCTTTTTGCAACCAGTCATGCAAAAGTTGTTATTCATTAACATCCTATAATATCTATAACGCATTGGTAACTCTTTTGTTAACCATAAATAAGGACAATAGTTACAATTAAAACAAGACAAAGAGTCTTGTGAGGATGTTCTCAGACACAGTGGCGCTTTGAGCTAAATGCTAAAATGCTCTCAAAGCGAACATGCAAATGTTTAAGAGCTGCAATGTTGATCATCATCTTATATGAGAGTGTTAGCATGCTATTATTTACCATAAAGCAACTTACACTAAGTACAGCTGAGAGGAATGGCAATAGTTTTGCAGATATTTACTCATAAACCAGCATTTTCACTTGATGATGGCGCTGGAGAAAAGCTCTGGGATCAAAACAGCTATTGAGATAGAAGAAACAAAAATGTCAAACTCATGGCAAAAACAATCATGGGATTACAGTCATGGTAATCCGTCCAAGAATTGCTCAGTGGTAAAGTGGTGGTCCAACCGATCCACCGTCATTGCAATTCATAGAGCCACGCCACCAGCAAGGCTAGTAAAACCTCTTCAGAACAGTGCTGTATTAGAAAGTGGTAAAACTAAATGATAAACATGGGCTCCGTTGTTATCACCTTTTCAGGTACTTGAATTCTGCTGAACTACCTTTTGGAAGCAGAATCAAAGAGATAAACAAAAGTTTTCATCTTCCTCCAGAAATCCAAGCTCACCATCATGGATTTGACACCAGTGGAAAATGATGATGATTTACTTGAGTATGTGCAACAAAATCCAAAGTCCACCAATACGCAACTGTTCTCTTTTTTGGCGCTGCTAAATGCGTACATTCCTGAGTCCTACCTCCTGATGTCTGAGTGTCAACAGATCCTTGGACCACCCGATCCCATCCACGGAGGCCCCCCCTTTGAAAAAAGAATGGAGCCTTTTTCCATCTTTATCAACAAATCCAGTCTAAACCCTGAACACGTCTGTATGATTTACCCAACTCTTGCAAATTATTTTGTGGCGTTACTAAATGCCTCAGGGATTTCCAGGAGTAAGACAGTGAATGATTTAATGTTCTCACTTTGTGGAGATCAGCCCCAACCACATATACTCCAGTTCATCAAATGTTTGCTGACAAAGAGAGAATTGGGAGAAAAGGGGAAAGAGAAGTTCTCAAGGTTGATTCAAGATATACGGGATGAAGAGGATTTCTACAAGGCTGTGTCTGTCTTGAAAACTGCATCAAATAAATTGAGACAAAACCCCATGTACCCCCAAACCCTTTCCCGTCTCTATTACATAAGAGGAGGCATCATTGACTATAAAAAAGCCGAAGAATGGGCAAAGAGAGCCATTGAAATAGGTCAAAACAACTCTTATGTGGCTGACACTCTCGGGCAGGTTTACAAGAATCGTTTGATGAGGGAAGCCAAGCTACTGAACGATATCTTACAAATGGCAGCTAAGGCTTTCGAAGCCTTTAAAGATGTGGAGAGGAAAGCTGACAAAGAAGAGGGCCCAGAAATGAAAGACATGGCTGGTACTGTAAGCATTTCAAATTCGTTCAACAACAGAGGCCTTTTTGGCTTCATTGAAGTGGCAAAGATAGCCTTTGAGAAACTCAAAGCAGTAAGATCTCCTCTTTCACAGGAGCACAGGCGGTTCATCCAAAACTTAAAAATGGAAGTTCAAGATAAGTTTGACTTTTTTGAACGGTACCTAACCTACTCCAAGCCTACCATGACATCTGAAGAGCCACATTACTTCTGGAAGGACATTGTACTTTGTTACGAAATGTACACAACAGAAACAGCAGCTGAATCCATAAGCTTTGCAGGCCTTCTAGATGTTCTGAATCATGGCCTTTACACGTCAAAGGGAAGCTGTGCTGGTTTTGAGGAGGCCGAGAAAACCGTGTCGGATTTAGAGAGAATCCAAGATGATTTGAAAACCGCCTACGAGGCGAATCCTGACAATATCCAAGCAGCTGAGAGTTACATCCTCTCCAACATCATCTTGAGCAACAAGATGCATAACTCTCCTAAGCTCACCCCAGTGAATGAACTCCAAGCAATAATACACCGATTCTTGGACACAGACGTGGGGCGTAGAAGCCCTGAGTTTTACCTCATGGCTCTGCTGCTGTTTTGGCCTGAGGAAGAGTCTCAAGTGGTGCAAGATGAGGATGATGAAGAAGTGGAACAACCAGCCACAGAGGAAGAGCGGCCAGACGACGCAACCCGGGAGGTTGAGGACAGAGATGAGGAACAAGAAACAAGCAGAGAGCCTGAACTATATCTTGACCTCATGTTTGACCAGCAACAGTATGTCACATTCATGGAGAAAACGTTCGAGAGATCTGATGCCAAGTACCTTCGAGGCCGTTACCTTTTGCCTCTGTTTTTTCTGGGGAAGGGATCTGGACTGAGCAGATGGATCCACAAATCAAGGTTGGATGCAATCGTGGAAAACGTGGTGGATGCTGAGCTCGCTGTTGGACAGGATGAAAGGAGTACTAAGGAGAAATGGAGGCGGATGAATGAAAAATGGACCAACGGGGATGTGTGGCGAATCCCAGAAATTGAAGACATGCTTCTCCCAGTCCGGGTCGAGCTACACTCCACTCCCGCGATGCCACAGGAGCACGAAGAAGAGAACGTGCTTGTTTGTGCTGCAGAGAAGAAAATAATGGTTACGAAAGAGGTTGAACATGATTCAACGCTCAGCCCGATGCTTTTCTATCTTGGCTTCAACATTAAGGGTCCTGTCGTCTTCCATGTGTGATATCCTCACATGTCTGGACAGTGATTGACAAACAACACTTTTGTGCTGCACTAAACTTCCTGACATCCCTTTCAATAGTTCCTGGGATATTCCTGTGTAGTGGTTGACTGACCGACATACCAACATTGTCATCCCTAGAGCTACCCTGCAAGTGTTGATAGAAATTATCATCTTTGAGGTACATAGAATCATGAAAAATAGCTGGAAGATTTCCCCAAAACACCCAAACTATGTAGTTATTTTTACACTATATGACTTTGATGCAGTACGTAAAGTAAAGACTCAAATGCTCAGGGTCACCTGTCTTAGAAAATTGTCAAATCAAATGCATTATATTATGTTATTTTTTAGGCTAGAGTAGATGGTAGTGGTTGTATCTTCAATATTATGTCCCACAAGTTAAGTTAATTTAACTTAATTTGGGTGTATAAAACATTTTCTTTTTATATTGGATTTACATTTTCTTTTTCTTTAATTAACCATGATTGACTATATTATAACGGTACCATAACCAGGTGGCTTCCATTTGAAAAAGGCTGGTATTATCATTTGGTGTTAAAAGATAAATATGATGTGAAAATACCATCTGATGTGATGACATTTTTTTCTTCTTTGTCTTTTATTTTGTAGTAATTTAGATGTAATTTTCCAATACAGCATAAATGCATATAAATACAAATAGTAGGTACCATTTATTGATTGAATTACATTGACCTTGTGCAGTTTTATGATATTTAATTAGTTGTTTGTTGTTTTCAAGTTTTTTTTCCAACTGTATTATGTATGTTTATTTGTAACATAAACCAATGTTTTTAAAGAAACATGGTGTGAACATGTCATTGGAAATAATGTGGGCAGTTGTTTTGGCAAACTAATTAAACTTGAAATGGGATTATTTGCTATGTGAGTTTGTTTTAAGACGTTAACTACAGCCAACGTGCACTGACTGTTGAACAATAGTGGCCATGGTAAGTAATTTATATTGCATCCCATCCAAAACACATTAAATGATCAAAAGACACTTTATTTTTTTATTTGGAATTGTGCACAACAATATTGTTTGAATGCAGGATTTTAACTTGCAACAGAGTATTTTTCTTATGTTAGTATTGTTACTTTTAAGTGGGGAAGAGCTGAACTAAACAAGCCAACTGTATATAAAGTAGTTACAACTTACTGCACCGACCATTAGAGCAGTGCAATGGGAAAATGCTACTTAGACACTGAAATAAAGTAATTTAAATAATATTCAAGTCGCAGGGATGCAATTCTCTTCCTGTGAATACATCTATACTTCATATTTAATAGATTTATATTTAATAACATTTATAAAACTACATAAAAAAAATAGAAAACGCAACAACAAAAAGAGAAAACATTTATAAAACTAAAGTTACATAAAAAAATAGAAAACGCAACAACAAAAATATTTTTTTCTATAAAACTACAACTAATTTGATGATGTTGCCGTGAATACTCTTTGCACCACGTTTAAAGCCTGCATAATAATAATATCACCAGTTTGCGACGGTAGAGAGCGCGACAACGTGACGTCACAGCGCCCACGGTGAACGTTGGGCATCACCAGAATTTCCGAGGATCCCTGAACGCAGCATTCTTTCCCCGCATCAACCTGCCCAGCCCGGTCTAGGTAATTAGCCGTTGGTGCGTTTGACTGTCGCACAGGTGAGTGTGTGTCAACGCGTCCTTCACCAGATGACGGACTAAATGCCCGGTGACCGGAATGTGTCCCCCTAAAAACGAACCGGAACAAAACAACAACAACAAAAAAGAGCAAAGCTAACGTTAACGGTCAACGGGTCGTCAACGGTTAACCGTTGTAGATCCCGTGTGGCTTCGAGATTTGGTACGTTAAGCTTCGACAGTGCTGCACGAGGACGGACTTTGTCAAGGTAAGTAGCCCGCGAGGAGGAGGAGGAGGAGGAGGTGGGATGAGAGGAGAGGAGAGGAGGAAGGAAGGTGTGGGGATGGTGGGGGTATTTGTGTGACGCTAGCTAACAGGGAGGCACGTTAGCGAACGTCATTCAACGTGACGTCACCAGGACGTCACGTGACAATGTTAATGACCGTTTTCAGAGCAGCTCTGCGGGCCCGCTTCACACCTACAGGGGCTGACACTGGGAACCACTGTCGGGGGCCAACTGGGAACCCTCTCTGTGTTTCCTCCTAGCCACACACAGCAGCTTGGCAGCCTCCCACGTCGCCTCGAGGCCACGACCTGTTTAAAGACACTGTTTACAGCAAGCTGAAGGACGGCTGACCTCGTTTTGGAGGTTGTTTTTCCACCTGAAGTTACTGTTCTACTTTCACTTGTATCCATTTGGGAAATAACATGCAAGGAAAGAGGAAGTGGTAGTGTTGGTGGGTAGATTTCATATTATTCTATTCTATTTGTATATATATTGTGCATTTTTCTTATTCTATTTGTATATATATTGTGCATTTTTCTTATTCTATTCTATTTGTGTATATATTGTGCATTTTTCTTATTATTCTAATTTTACATATATTGTGCATTTTTCTTCTATTCTATTTTTTATATATAGTGTGCATTTTTCTCTTATTCTATTTATTATATATATTGTGTATTTTTCTTATTCTATTCTATTTTTAGATATATTGTGCATTTTTCTTATATTATTTTATATTTTATTGCTTACCTGTATGTATAAATGCTGCTTTAGCGAAAAGATTTTCCCTTGCGGGATTAATAAAGTATCTATCTATCTATCTATCTATCTATCTATCTGTTTCTTATGCTCTTTAAATAGATAGATAGTTACTTTATTAAGTATGGTTAAAATAAGGCAACGTTTACTTGGTCACTGAGACATGATCACATTTAAAGCTCCAGGTTACTTTTTATTGTGTATGATTTGACTAATTTGCAGACTATTTTCAAGATTAATCAATTGGTTATTATGTCTACAAAATGGTAAATAATGCCACTTGTAATCAAGTTGCTCGTTTATATTGTCATCAGTTTACTACTTTATCTTATATGACAGCGAATCCTCAGATTTCAGAGACTGGGACCACAGAAAGATTTTGGCAATGTTGCTTAAAAAATCGACCAATTAATTGAAAGCGGTTGCTGACAATATTACTGTTGATTGTCCAGTCAATTAATTAATAATGTGTCCGGTTTAATTGTATTAAATTAAAAAAAAAAAAGGATGCAACTGAAGATTATTTTCTTTCGAGGCTGATGCCATTAGTCAATTAATCCATTGTCAAAAATAATCGCCAACTATTTCAATAATTGATCAATCGTTCCAGTTATTTATTAACCATGAGTGCCAAACATTTGTTGTTTTCCAACTTCTTGTGAGGATTTGCTGTTTTTCCCTGTTTCATACCACAGTAAGTAAATGCCAATAAAAGACATCACCTCGGGTTCTGGACATTTATGTTGGGCATTTTTCCTCCTCCTCTGACATTTTATAGTCTAAATAATCAATCTACTAACTAAAAAGAACACATAAATCAATAATAATCAATAATTTGTTTCGTCCATATAATGAAAAATACCCATCACAATTTTCTTGATCTTTAAGTGACCTGTTATAAATAATTTGTTTGTCCAACCAACAGTCTAAAAGTCAAAGATATTCACTTTACAATGTTTTAAACAATTGATCTATCCTGAGTATTTTTTCGTTGTTTTTTTTCTTGAACTTTTAGCAAGCTGCCATCTACAACGTTCTACACCAGGACGCCTGCAACCATCTTTCCTTCTCCCCCTTTCCACACCGTTCGTCCTCTCCATCTCTCTCCAGTACCCACGTCATCGCCATCTTTTAACCTACCACGAGCTCCGCTCCCCTTTCGGACCTCGCGGTGTAAATGCCGACATGGCCTCGGCCCACTCCGAGCAGCCGAGCGTCCTCCAAGAGGAGCTCACCTGCACAGTGTGCCTGGACTTGTACCGCGACCCCTACTTGCTTCCTTGCGGCCACAACTTCTGCAAGGTCTGCCTGGACCGCCTAAAGCGGCAAGCGGATCGAGGTTGCTTCCGCTGCCCGGAGTGCCGCGACAGCCAACGGTGTGGCACCAACTTTCAGAAAAACTTCAAACTAGCCAATATCGCGGATGACTACCGCCACTGCCGCAGGGCGGCCAGCACCGCGGCTTTAATATCCAGGAAAGCGTATTTGTTTCCTCCGTCAGCGCAGCTGGCCAGAAGTCTGTCTGAGGTTCCGTGCGATTACTGCCCCTCAGCCACCGGCGAGGCGTCGGGCACCAGCGCTGCGAGCGATGGGTCTTCTGCTGCTACTGTTTCTCAGGAAGGAGGTGACGAGCAGGAAGCCGCCGCCGTGTCCATGTTCGCGGTCAAGACGTGTCTGAAGTGCGAGGTGTCGATGTGCCAGGAGCACGTGAAGCCACATCTGGAGCTGCCGGCGTTCCGCGAGCATCCGCTGACCGAACCGATGCACGACCTCTGGAAGAGGAAGTGCCCGGCTCATGATGAGATATACAGGTAGGAGGCACTTTGCACTCAGATATCGCTGTGGTTATATGTTTGAGAAGTTCGGGCTTTCATCTTGGAGTGAAATTCAGTTTTTCTCCAATGCCACAAAGTTTTGATTTACCGTTTCTGCGATCAATCCTCCGCCTATTCCTCCTCCGGAGGTACTAATAACTGGATGAATGAAACAATATTATGAGTCAGTGGTGTTTGATATGAACTATGGTTGCACCAATCCCGTTGTCTTTGTACGAAAGTCGCTCGAGCTTCTTCTTTTGGGTACTTTTATTCTGTTTCAATAATTTGTACCAAACATAACACATTTTTCACAATAACCAATCATTTGTTTTTTCTGCTTTTGAAGCGCCTCTTTGTGCACGACTGTATTTCAAGAAGATCTGTCTTTTTAAAAGGTTCATCTAAATGATGTTATTTGGTATGCAACTTCAGATATTACTGCATGGATGACAAGATGTGCGTGTGCAACGCTTGCACCATAGAAGGAGGACACTCGGGACACACTATCAAGACCCTAAAAAACACGATGAAAGATCTAAAGGTACACTTTTTATTGTCATCATGGTTTCTACACAGGTTAGGAAAGTCTGTATTATTATTATTATTATTATTATTATTATATGAAATCATTTAGAAAATGTGTACATCTAAGGTTTAGGAATCGCTCAAACCATTTTTCAGTCCCATTATAAGGCAGATTTTTGAACCACACCGAACATCCCACATAGTTATATTTGTAGTTAGAATAGCTGCATTATTATGTTAAAAATCACTTTATAACACAAAATCCTTGTTTTTCAGAGCTTTGCATTTAGAAATAAATGTGTAGGAACTCTGTTTGGTTGCCTACTCCATTTGGTTTCACCACCTTCTGATTGTTTTGCTCACACAAAGTCTTGTGATGAGTCTGGAATCCTGATGAATGAATATTGTCAGTTGTTGTTGTAGTGTGTGTGTGTGCGCGCGCGTGTGTGTGTGTGTGTGAATGGGTGTGTGTAAATGAATGAAAGAGTCACATGACTGTGGTCTTTCTATAGGAGAGTTAAATCCACTTCCTGTGCCTCCATTCTCCTGAGCAGAGTGTGAGGTTGAGAGGCTTCCAGTTCATCGCTCTGTATGTTCAGCACAGAACGCCGTTGAATTCAACGTGTTGAACAAGTGGCTTTAAGACCGAATTGACTCATAATCGGTGTCCTTTTCAGTCAAACTTATTTAATATTGTTTTCATTTCAGCCGTAACGCAGTAGACTTTACACAGTAGTGTTGGCACCCAGATGGAATCAATAAAGACGACAATAATGAAAGATTTCTTCTGGAATAGAAAAACAACAGGCAAAGTTTCCTGTGTATAGATAATGACTTGTATACATTCTCTGCTCTAAATAAACTCGTATGAAGGTGCTACAAGTGCCTATTTATTTATATTTTCATTCACAGCAAATGCATAAAAGGGAACAAAGTAATTCATGATTATTTTTAATTTTTTTTTATCAGTGTCTCACTTTATGTTGCTCTGTTATGGGCACGATGAGAAGAGATGGGGAGGCTAATCAGAGCTGATATCAAACAGAATTGCATTACTGGTCGATGTAACGATGATGCTGTCTGCTCTCTACTGCCGTCTTCTTCAACAACACGTAGAGAGACAAGAGATTTCAATGGGCTTTGGTTGAAACGTGACTTTTGAAAGCCATCATAAGCAGCACTGAAACAAGTATTTGTCATTGGAACAATAGTAGTCAATCAAGGCCGAATGCGTTCAACCCCTACACTGACAGATTTGTGTTTTTGGAATATTTAAATATTGTGACATCATTATCATTGAGCACTTTGCCTCCTCGTGTTTTCCAGGGCACGCTGGAGAAGCAGCTGTACAGGGTAGAGAAGAAGCACAGCATGGCCGAGAAAAAACTCCAGGAGCAGAAGGCGAAGGAGAGGGAGAATAAGGTAAGATGGTCCACATTTGTACTTCAACAAGGCCAACAAATCTTAAAACGGTTGAATATTCGGCCATTTATAATATCACCTCAAACTCCTCCGACGACCTTTATCTTGTAATGTTTTGTGGTCACAGTTTACAGCAGTTAGTGTTTACAGTTTGACATACTGAAAACATTTCTGTATGTGAATAAGGGCTGCAACTAACAATCATTTTCATTAGCAATTAATTAGCTAATTATTGTCTCGAGCAATTGGCGAATTAATTGGTCGATAACACATATTTATACTATTACCATCACAATATCTTATAGCTTAAAGTGAGGTCATAAACTGTCTTGCTTTTTTCCAACCTGCTGTCCAAAACCACAAAATATTAAATTTACTGTAATGTAAGACGGAGAAAATGTGCACACATTATGATCTCAGTATGTTGATTCTATTGCGCTTCTATTGTGTAATTAAGATGCTCTGAGTGGTTGTGTGTTTGCTTGGTACTTTAACAGGAGACGTCTAAAACATAAAGGTTGTGACATAGATGTAAAATGTAAGTTCCCCTGCTCCCTCAATAACTTAACTGTGTTACGTTAACTGCACTCGAGAAAATAAGTAAAATAATACAGTAAAATTAGCTTTTCAGTTGAACTTTACCAGTAAAAGAAAAAGAAGAAAATGCCCTAAAAATATTAAATTCATATTATTTAAAAAGTCTTTTAACCAACTTTTGTCCTGATCATTATTACCAAATATTCATTCATTTTCTGAATGAATGAATTAAAGACCTTTTAAAGACATTTTGTTTACATTATGCCGCTGTTGTATTTTTATGGAAAAGAAATTGTGTTATTTTCTGGATACCAAATGCTTGGGGAATGTCACAGTCTGGGATATGTCAATGATGCCAGTAGTCTGATATAATAGAATGCATGATTTTATATAACGTAATGGCCGTGGGATCATTAATTGTGGTTTTAATGGAGACATTTTTGACTTGAAGGGTTTGATTGTCTTTTGGCGACACAGTTTATTATAGACTTATTGTTGAAAATTAAAACTGTACATTTCAAGTTGACTCAACATGAAAGTAATATAACTTTTTATATTTAAATTAAGTCAATGATGAAATATGACTTGATTCTACAAAAGTCCTGCATGATGTCCTCCTGTTAACTTCCCGTGTTCTTCCTCTTTTCCTCCTCATCACTTCCCTCATCCAGAAGTTCATGGACGACTCTGACCAGTGCTTGACGAGGCTGGGTGAGGAGATGAAGGCCAAAGTGCTCCGCTTCGTCACCCAATTGCGAGAATGCACGCACACCCATTGTGACCCCAACGGGCCGGTGATCCAGAAGAACATCTCCAAGATCTGCCAGGACCAGGCCCGTCTCCACGAGGTCCGCTGCGGCATCGAGAGCCTCATGCTGGAAAACGACCCGTTCCGCTTCATCGAGGTGAGACGCGGTTTTGGTCCATTTGGCACAAATCACGTACACTTCACGTCACCGCCGACCTTTTCCCAAAGTATAGAAGAAGGACAAACCTGTACACCAGTGTACTTGCTCTTCATGTGAAGTTAATCGGGGAAAACATGCATGCACTTTGTGTGAATCAACTATTGATAGAGTTTAGAGATATTTGAAACAAGTAGTGGAGTTCGTTTTAGAATAAATTTAAAAGGAATGTCTTCAGCTTCAGAACAAACCAAAACTATGTAACTAACTTTTTTGAAAAGGCGTTGGAATGCTGAAAGTTGAAATTTGAAGCTGAAATTTCTGAAAAGTTCTGAAGATTTCTGAAAATAACTGAAAATAGCTGAAAATACTGAAAACAGCTGAAATTACAAAAAAGGGAAACTACCTGCTGAAAAGTGTTAAAGCCCAAAAGCATTGAACTGAACTGCTGAAAATATATAGAGTATATGATTTGTGTCCATAAATCTGTTGTTTGCTATTTTTTCAGGAATACAAGACAACAGGAAAACAGTAAGTACTGCTTTTATATTCAACCAGGGCAACAATTCATTTCATTATTGATTAATCCACAGAGGATTTTCTCTATTGATTGTTTTGTCTATTAAATGTCAGAAAATAGTTTAAAGTGAAAATAGACAAAATTTCTACTAATCTGTGATGCTCTATATTTATTACGTGTTTTAGATAAAAAGAATAGAAACAAGCCGTTATTTGTTTTAGGTGCCGTAGGAAGCTGAGAAAGAACATGTTCTACCCAGAATACGTCGACATAGAGACGGAGGTCCTCGGCGTGATGATGGAAGAAGAAATGAAGAAGTTCCTTATTGAGGAACTACCGTGTCACATCGTCACTGCCATTAATTTCATCTGTAAGGAATTTTCATTTTTCTAACACGGTCAGCTCCATGAAGCTGTGACTGAATACTTTTGACCCAAAACCACAAAATGCTCTGCTGGACTTCATGACGGTTATAATGTTGAGTTTCTGTTCTCGCTACCAGAGAGAGGTGTTGATTCAACTTTACGGTCATTTTGGAGGCTGAAGTTTGTGGTGCTGTTTAACTGTATTTCATTATAAAGCGGGGTGTTTCTGTTATTTAGTTCACCCTCATAAAATGCGGATCCCACACAAATGTGGTGGAAAATAGTATAAATACCATCAACACCTCCTCTAAAATGTCCAATCGGATTTATTTTATTCTGTCAACTCCATTATCATCAGGTCATCTTTCAGATATCCAGGAGGAGGAGGAGCAGGAGGAGAATGAAGAAGAGGCTGTGGAGGAGGAGGAGGAAGAGGAGGACGACGACGACGATGACGATGACGACGACGACGACGACCTCGATGACAGCAGCGTGGAGGAAATGAGGAGCGAGGGGGAGGAGGAGGAGGAAGATGAGGAGGAAGATGACGACGACGAGGAAGGACGTGACCGTAGTGAGCTAGCGGATGAACTTTACAGCCCGGAAGAAGAGGAGGAGGAGGAGGAGGAGGAGGAAGAGGAGGACGACGATGATGATGACGACGATGACGACGATGACGACGACGGCGAGGAAGAGCGAGGAGTTTAACTTAGGATAGGATTTGTATACATATATTTTTACAGTTTATTTAAGCACTTTGGACAGATGTTAAGGTTGTAACATCTGTTTGGGTGTTGCACTCATCTTATATTTGAATGTCCCACGTACGGTTCAGGACTCGAGCAGCTACCACATTTTGCCTCAAACCCCTCGACAATATTCTGAGACGACACACTGGATGACATCAGAGCTTCGACACAGCGGGACTCTGAGAATCTGCCCATGTGACTCTCGAGCTAAACCTGTGTCGCGTACTGCTGAACTTAACTACGGTGCTTTACAGTAATTAGCTGTATTGGTAAATACACGGATGTGAATGTATTATGAAATAATGTGGCTGAAGGACTCAAACACCTCAAACTGAATTTGGCAAAACCTCAGCATGTCTTTGATGCCAGATGTTTGCTAAAAGATTTATGAAATATGAGGAATTTGTCTCAACAGAATTGATTAGATTAGATTTGATCCAATTTGTTTCGGGAACTTTCACCTGTTCACCTGCATTTTTGATATAACGGGTGCTAGAGAGAGATTCTGAAATCATTTTCCTGGCAAAATGTTTGAATTCCTTGGGTTTCCCAGTTTTCCATCACCAGAGAAAGCCTTCTGACCTTCATCCGTAAACAGGCCGACGCGTTTGACCTGAAGGAGAGCGAACACGCCCGCAAGTCCTGCGTGTCGGGACCGTTGTGATTGTTTCATTCATGCTACAGTTAACCATTGCAAGCCAAAGAGTAAGGATGTGCGCGCGTGTGTGTGCATGAATACTTTTAACACGTTTTGTTTGCTTGGCATGACTTTAGAAAAAGAAATGCAATGTTTTAACAACAGTCTACAAAGACGGTGATGACTTTGCTTTTCATAGTTGTGCTTTAAAAGCAGTTAATGCATTGTTTAAAAAAAAAATTAATAAAATTAAAAAAAAGGTTCCTATGCACAGTTCATACATTAATCTCAAAATATAAATTTCAGGTGATGAGACATTTTGCACTTTACTACAGCAATGCTATGTAAGACCTGAAATATTTGAATGTTAAAAATACTTTTTTTTACATGAGTGATTTTGTGAGCCAAACTGTATTCATAATTTAAATAATAGTACTAATAATAATAAAGCCTGTTAAAATGTGCAAAGTTGAAGAGCTGTCCTCTGAAAATATCACAAATGTAAGTATGCATGATTAACTTCAGTTATAGTTGGTAGGCAGAGAAAGGGTTAAAACAAAATATACATACATACATACATACATACATACACAAGATTGTTAACTACCCAAAAGAACAGACCGAATTGTCATTTTATTTCACTTTTACTGAAATCGTAAGTGACATCATTATAATAATAAAAACATAAATGTGACAAAATTAAAAAAAAAAAAAAAAATAATAATAATAAAAACATTCACAACATATAATAAATTATGCACATAACGTGTCGCTTTAATACAAAAATATGAACGAAGTCCCAAAATTGTTCTCGTCCCGGAACCTTCGTCCTGCTGTTTTTACGACACGGACCTAAAACAGGACAGACTACATTTCCCCCGTGTGTACTTCCGGGGCCAGCAGCGGACAGTCGCCGTGTGTGTGTGTTTTTAATCCCGGCGGAACCGGCAGCGTGTGTTTCCCGGTAAAGACCGAGAGAGAGAGGCTGAGCTATGAACGCTGTCTTCCGGAAGGTAACGTTGTTCTAGTTTTCTCTCCCCGAAATGGGACGCGTTTTCCCCGCAGAGGTCACAGCTGCAGCGCTGACTGTCAACCAGCCCGCGGTGGTTGGTTGTCACAGTAACATCAGTCCGAGCTAAAGCCAGGTTCAGCCTCTTTACTTAGTTTAGTTAATCGATCATTTAGTTTTATTTTCGATTAATCATCCCGATTGCAAGTTCTCCAAAAACACAGAGTAATGTCTTGAAATTCATTTTGTTGTCCATCCACCAATTAAAATAACTACAAAGACAATGAATATTTAATTATATGAACCACAGAAAGGCACCTAACGTTAGTCATCATCACACTGGAAGGATGGAACTAGTTTCATAATTAATTAATTAATTAATAATAAGAAAATGATTACATTTTCTTTTGAGGTCCAAATGAATTAACTCACCAATCACATTGCAGTAGATTAGTATTGTGTACATCCCCAAACCCAGTTAATCTTACTTGCCTTTTACCAGCAGTTATTTTATTATTATTTTTTATTTACAAAAGAGTTACAAGCTGTGAATCTTTTAATTTAACCAACTAAAAAGTAACTTTCCTTTTTCAGAAATCATTTGACAGGCTGTGTGTGTGTGTGTGTGTGTGTGTGTGTGTGTGTGTGTGTGTGTGTGTGTGTGTGTGTGTGTGTGTGTGTGTGTGTTCAAAACTAGTAATTTTGAGATGCTGATTTCATTGTTTTCTCCAGTTGCAGGTGTCCGTGTTAAACCAAGCGCCTGCGTTATGCCGGTAAGTCTCTGCTCTGCTTTAACTGAAGGCTTTATTGAGAAGTAAAGCGACATCACTATCTAATCCACTTTCTTTAGGGCAGAGAAACAGAAAGTGAGAGCGTCCGAAATATAATAATCCTTCACTGAATTAAAAAGAAGTACAGAAAGTCAGTCATTTAAATTTTGACTTTCCTCTTTAAAACCTGTTTGATTGTCTGACTTCTCTTTTTTTTTTTTTTTTTCTTGCCCTGTGAAACTTCTTCTTCTCGATGTTGCTGTATTTTTCCAGAGAGATGGGGAAAAACAATACTTGCAATACAAATATTTTTAATTAACTGGTTAACCACAAGAATGCGGATTATTAACCCTCACAGGCCCTGAAGTGACCTTGTTGATATGAATCCTCTCATTCTGTTTCTGACTAACACTTCCTGTCCTATTTAAAGGGCCACACCATCCGTCCAGGGTCCTGTTCGGGGTGAGTAAAAATAATGTGCTCACCTTGCATATACCAAGATGGGTAGCATGTTTTATACAGAATATCTGTGTAAATTGACAGATTTTCTTCTCATTGTCACAGCTTCTGTAAACGAAAGACAATACAAAACCATGCCAACGCACGGGATCGGGAGGTGGAAGCATCTTTTACCCAAAGAGGCGGTAAGACTTTTAACGCCAGATTACATCATTTTGAAAAACCTGATTTTCTTCTGCAAGTTCTGCCTCCTTAAGGAGCGCGCGGCTAAGATTTGAACGGGACAGCGCTTTGCTGCAACACGTCACGTTACCGTGACAACGGTGTGGGTATTTATCTCGTTCGTTTTGCTCCCTGATCTGAACGTCTTCCAGGCTTCTTTTGTTTTTTTTTCCTCACGAGATGAGACGTCATTTCAAATAATCTATTTACTCGTTTTTTTGTCAAAAAACGGCTTCAATGACTAAATTGAATATTTGATGAATAAATCCATAAATATCCTCTGATTTCAAGTTCCTTCTTTAATCCTTAATGTTGTTGTGTAAACACCCACGTGCCCTCCTCTTTGTTTTTACGGCTCCATGCTTCCACTGGTTACGTCACATTGCTATGAATTGTGGGTAATTCCCTTCGGCAAAGTCTGCATCTAATGCTGACTCATGGAAAGGGTTCATAAAGGGTCTGGTGTTAAACACGTTAATGTCCGTTGTAGTGTCTCATGTTGTTGTTGTTGTTGTTGTTGTTGTTTTTGTTTTTCTAGCCAAAGAAAAAGAAAGACAAACACCAGATGAAAGAGATCCTGGCAGAGACGGACACGGCGTACGGGTCTCTGAACGTGAACGTGTCGGGTTATGACATGACGTTGGTGGAGCATTACTCCCAGTACATCCACAACCTCTGCAACCGGCTCGGCATCAAAGTGGCAGAAAGGTCAGGAGATTTATTTATTTATTTATATATATATATATTTCTTTCTTTCTTTCTTTTTTTTTTTACCAAATGATGTCAGAAAGTACACTGGTAGATATGAATAACTCAGTTTTGGAATTGTTTACTTCATACAGAAGTAAGCCAGCTGACAAGTGACAGGATGAGCTGCAGCAGTTTGTTTGAAACTATCCCATAAATATGTCATTTGAAAGCACAAAGTACTTCTAATATTATAACGGGTGTTTTTTTTTATTGTGTATGTTTTAGCAGAATAACTCTTTTTTTTTTTTTTTTTTTTTTTGTTATTTATTTCTCGAAATTAAATGTGAAATTCATCCAGACAAAACGGCACCAGAAATCAAAAGCCTTCAATCGTGTCCTCGTAATATTTGCACGAAAAAGATGCAAAAGAAGCTTTTGTTTTATTGTTTCCACGTGGCAGCTACGTTTTGCCGACCAAGAGCACCGAGGTCATGCTGATGCCGGAGCAAGGCACCAAGATGTTTGTCGACGCCGTCCTGAAGACTCACTCGCGCGTCGTCCAGGTAACGAGCTCCGAGCTCCCCGTGAACTCAGGAGTCTGCTTTGCTCCTTCTGGAGGAATTCTGACGACCTCGAAGCCTCAAACTGTGTTTTTTTTTTTTTATTGTTATTGTTTTTGTTTTTGTTTTTGTTTGTCTAGTTGAGCAGTCTGAACGCCGCCGCGTGTCCCGTTTTCATGGACGTCCTTTTGAAGAATCAACCGGAGGGAGTTCAGCTCTCTGTGACGGAGGTGAGATGATGATGATGATGATGATGATGATGATGATGATGATGATGACGATGATGACGACCGCTCTTCCACATTACACTGAAGCACGCGTTAACCTCACTTCGTGTGGACGCCCAAAACCTTCCACCCATATGTTTTGACTTTTCTGTGGAAGGATCTTATTATTATTATTATTATTATTATTATTATTATTATTAATAATATTTTCAGATTCCGTTTGCTTCAGGTCTGCATGACGCTTCTTTGGGGGATGAATTCTGATTTGAGATACCCGTCGTCAATAGATCACTTAAATACAACTTTAAAGTGCTTCACCTTCGTCCCTCGAGCCGACGCAGAGTTTTTACCCGTCTATGAAACCTTTGTTTTACTTTCCTGGAAAGATATTATGCAATAGCTCCGCAGGCCATGTTGTGGATTTTTACCGCCACTTACGTTGAACAAGAGGAATAATTGCAATTCAGGTAATTAAGGCCAATTCCAAAGCCCGGAGAGACACACCCAAAGTATACAGTCAGGTGTGTCCACATACTTTTGGTCATATATTGTACACGAATAAGAACCCAAATTAAAACACATATTCATTACGCGAGCCCCGAGCGGTTTAACTCGCACGAGGCGACATTAAATTTAGCACAAATACCGTTTTGTTTTTTTCGACGATGAACTGTAACGCTTGCGTAACTCTCTCTCTCTCCACCTCTCCTCTTCCTGTTTCCCTCTCAGCACACCGAGGCTGATTTCCAAGCGCGGTTCAAAGGTCGTCCAGATCTGGAGGGGCTGATCGCTCAGATCAGCAATTAGGACCCGCGACGCCTCGTTCACCTGTTTGAGTTTCTGTATTTATTCCCTGGCGTTTCTTAACTGAATGCCGTCAAACGTGATCATTTGCCTAAAAAACATTAAATAATAACTGTACATGTTCATATTTGATCATCTTCTGTGACCTCTGGAAAATAAAACCCTGCCTCTTTTTTTTCCGATTTGAAGTCATTGTCATATTTAAATGCTTCCATTCTGTTCCGTTAGAGTAAATGTTGTGCACAAAGGAAAAAAAAAAGAATAGTCTGGACTGCATATATCTATATACATACACCATACATGCATGTCCGGGTGGCGTGTCCTGTAGCTGATGACGCCTGAAAGACAAAAGACACAGCAAACAGGACCCAGACCCCTAGTGGAGAGGAGGGGTCGTTACACTATGGGAAAAAAAAAGTATTTGGGGGTATCACGTAACATACTTTCTTTTACTTTTTTTGACATATTACACTATGACTTTTTTGACATATCGATGGCCGAAGAGCAAAAGCTCCTTTCTGAAAAAAGCACTTTTTTGAGAATACAAAAAAAAACAACTTGTTATTTTCTTGCAGAATGCTATTTGTTAAAGATACCCAATACATAATACAAAATACAAAAAGAGAAAAATATATAAAGTGTTGGATAATTTTGCAGATAGGAGGTTTTGCACTTTGGCCATCGATATACTATAACTTTTTTTTGCATTCTATACAATGATTTTCTCATGAGCTTTTTTGACATACATATAATATTACTTTTTATTACTTTTTTCGATATATACTAAGACTTTTTGGGAAAAAACTATACTATGACTCTATTAGACATACTAATCGCTGACTTTTTTGTCATGTTTATTCCTATGATGTATACTATAATTTTTTTTTTTAAATAGGGACATCAATGCACGGTGATGTGTATTTGTATGTTTTTATTTAGAGATTCACAGACTGTAAATATACAGTGCAGATCTGTGTTGAAGCAGGAAAGACTGACCTCTGACCTCAGACGAAATGCACGAGACATCTCAACGATGGTTAATTAGTCATCTGATAAACTCAGCTTCTAATTTAATGTTACCTTGTAGATTCCCCAGTCGGAGACCCGATGGTTTTAGAGGGAGTTACTCCTTAAATGAACACATGAGTAAATGTTTTTTTTTTTATTTTTTTGATTGATGATTACTGTAAATACAAAATAATGACATGCAGTACAGATTACAATTCAGACTACTCTGACTGAATGGAATGAATCAGGATTATGGCACGACATAACGAAAGAAAACAAAAACATTTGACATGACAGAGTAGTTTAGCTGACGGGACCCTATTGGTATTTTGGTAAAACAAAAAACAAACAAACCAGCCTTCAAACTCTTCATTAATAATACGAATCTAACATTTTTAAAGTCTTTAGTCGAGCACTTTAGCAAAACATCAAAAGTCACGTGCTCTTGTCTTCAGGTTTCATACCGAACTGCTTAATTACCCTAAAAGTCAATAATTCAAACAAGTCGAGTGGAGTTCAATATGATGATATGTTAAAACTGATGACATGTAAAGCGAGCTGGTCCACGGAGCAACTGGATTCAGAGTGAGGAAATACACACATTCATAACATTCAATGCCGCCTTCTTTTGTGGAACATCTCCTGTTCCAAACTCAAAATAGCATCTTATCTAGCGCCTCTAAGTTTTGTGTCTTGTGTCAAAAAGTAAGTGCGAAAGAACGACCCGCTCCCTTTGTACGTATATATATATATATATAAAAGTCCCATTCTAAGGTAACAAAAACACAACGATTCTCAATTTCAGGTGATTATATACTAAAGAAAACATACTTTTTTAAATATTATATTCCACTTCTCCAATTGATCCCCCTAAATGCTACACACGGTTTCCCCTAATGAAGTCACTCGTTTCATCTAAACTAAAAGCGTAAGGATGCTAAACATTTTAACGATAACATTGTGGCCGTCGTGTCAAATGCTCACTCATCGTTGTTAGTTAATTTAATTCAATATTATTGTTCTATTCTATTTGTTGTATATATTGTGCATTTTTCTTATTTTCTTCTTCTTCTTCTTCTTCTATTCTATTTTTGTATATATTGTTCTTTTCTTATGTAAAAATTGTTCTTTTCTTATGTAAAAATGCTGCTGTACCGAAAAAAATTCCCTTTGCGGGATTAATAAAGTTGTCTATTTTTACTTTTACGCTTCGTTCCTTTCCTCAGATCCCTCTAGCTCAGCCATGAGCGGCCTCATACTCTTCATCCTTCTCAGGATGCCGTACAGTGCGTCTTTGCCTCTCGTGCCATCTGAAGTCAGACACTGGAGAATCCCACTCATCTGGTCTCGTGTGTCGTTTAAAGATCTCAAAGCCTCATAGTTCTCTTTTGAGATCCAGCTCCCATCCTTGAGCTTGTCCAGGATGGCTCCTGTATCGCTCACTCTGGATATCAGATCTGTCTGATGGCGATCCACAAAATACTGACCTGAGGCAGGCAAATAGAAGCGAAGCAAACAGTGAATACTTGAAGATGTTGCAGTTATATGTTGAAATTGCAAAAAACGCTTTCTATTGCAAACCAAGTCTACCTACGGGTACAAATAAAAGTAACATAACCTAAATTATAACCCCAGGAATAGAAAAAGTAAAGCAGAACATAGCAATAATTTTCCGAGACCACCGTGTGAAGTCTTCTTATCATTTCTCAATCCTAATTAATATTTTTGCATGTTACTTACCTCCAGCTGTATCGTCAGGTTGTATTTGCTCGGGTTCTGAGATATTCGTCTCTGAGATATCTTCTGCTAAACAGTATAATGAAAAGGGATTTCATTAGTGGTGCATACAGAAAGGAAAAATAACATGAAAAAACCCAACTCTCCAAAAACAATGACTCAGCTATTCTGGATAATCTACAGATATATCTTTTTTTTTTTAACATGTTCTGATATTAAAATTTTAAATATACACACAACTATTTATATATTTCCAAATTCAACCATACTGTAAAAAGACCCACATTAGACTAAAGCCTGGAACTATTTTTTGGAGATTCTGCCAGGTAGATGTTTAATTATGCTTAATTTATAGTATATTACCCTTCTTTTCCTTGGCTGCAGGTTTTGTCTGGATGGCAAACGCGACAGGACCTTTGATGGTAAATCCGAGGTAAAAGAAAACTTGTCGTGGTCTCCAGAGTTTGTTTTGGTTGTTTGCGTGCACCTCAATCACTGCGCCACCAGCAGTTGCAAAGACTCTGTAGTTTCGTACCACCCCTTCAACTTTGACAAGGCGCGCTTGGACCATGGGATCTTGGAAAATCTCCTCTTTGCTCCAGTTGGTGCTCAAATCTTGTTTCGTCTCCTCGTTTTGCTCAAGCAACACATTTTCGAGGACCTTTCTGTGAACAATTCTGTTCAGACCTTCACCATTTCCAATGAAAAACAGGGGCCGGAGGTTCCTTGATCGAAGGTGTATCTTATATGCAACTTCATAAGAGCGGCGCATGCTGCGAATTAATTCGTTGAGGTCAAGGACACAATTGGCTTCACTGTCTGTGGGCCAGCACAGGAGGAGGGCCAACATGTGGAGCTCGGGTGAATCGTTGGGGATCAGAGGCATTTTCTGTTTGAATGCAGCTAAATGCTTGCAGTCAGAAGGAAACGCGGCTCCCATATTTCTTAACATGATATGAGCGAGGATGTAGTTGACCAGAGCGGTGACGGATTCTTTCTGAAGAAAGATTTCTTCCCACCATGTAGTTATTTCTTTCAGGTCCGATTCCGTGCATTCTCTCTCGAGACACGAGAGTACTCCAGCGGAGGTGTCCGCCAGGTTTTCTTTGAGCTTCTGGATGAGATCAGTGCCTTTTTGTTTGAAATCTTTGGATGGGGAGTTTCCAACAAAATTCCTGTAGCACTCTGAGGTGCCTTCGGAAATGTATGCAGGATCATCTGTCACGTCAGGCTTTGAATAAGTCAGATATTTATCGAAGAATGCACATTTTCTCTCAATCTCATCTCTGAGGCCGTTTATTAGATCCTTAAATCTGAAGAGTTTGTTGTCTCCAAGTGATTCCAGGACGGAGCCCAAGGACACATTCTTTGTGAGAACTTGTCTCCAAGTATCGTTCTGACTTACAAGTAGGTAATACACAAGGTTGCAGAGCTCCACATAACCAAACTGCCCTCTGATGTTAAAAACATGCGAGACTTTGGTGTTGCCATCTCTTATCATCTCCGTCCCACGTTCATTTTCAGCAAGTCTTTCTTCATCTTTGAAAGCTTCAATGGCCTTTGAGGCCAGTTTCAAAATTTCTCTCGGACTGGCAGTTTGCCCTTTGTTCTTCAAATGGTTCTTATGGACCTGGCCCAGTGTATCAGCAACAAAGGAATTTTGAGGATCTCTGAGCTTTGCTCTCTTTGCCCACATTTCAGCCTGATTGTAGTATTTTAGTTGCGTGTAATAAAAACGAGCAAGTGCTTGTGGAAAAAATGGATTTTGACAAAACAACTTTGACGCCACCTTTAGAACTGACGCACTCTGTTTTTTGCTCTCAATCTCTTCAATATCTAGAATCAGCCTAGAATACCTTTCTTGGTCCTCTGTCATCTCTGTTCCATTGATTGGGTGCTCTTCTTTTCTCATTTCTTTGGGTTTTGTTCCTCTCTTGATCAGCATGTCTCTGATGAAACCAACCAAAAACGAAGGAAACTCCTCGCTGCACAAACAAGTCAACAAGTTTCTTGCTGTGTCACTTCTGGTCACGCCGGACTTAGCCATCAATTCAGTGCAAAGCTGCGCTATCATTGGGTGAGCCATGCAGACTTTCTTTTCAGACCTTCTGTCTTGTTGGAATGTGACGATGAGATGGCTAAAGGGCTGCATTCTGTCCTCCAGGGAAAAGTCTCCGTGGACGTAGTCGTCATGTTTGAAGAAGTCCAGGCACTGAGACTCCAGGAGATATGAGCCGGGCACATAAGCATTCAGCAGGGACAAGAAGGCAGCAAGCTGGGTCTTCTGTGGTCTTTTGGCTTTTTTGGTGGCTTTGAAAACAGAACATGCCTCTCGGACGTAAGCCTGAGAGAAATTGGTTTGCATTATGTTAAAGCCGTGGAATTGTTTGTATTTATCACTGTACCTTCTGCTAAGTTCTTCCTTTTTCTCATCAAATTTTTGCTTCTCTTCTTTAGAAAGTGCTTTTTTTAGGATGATACGGTCATGCTTTCGAACTGCATCCGTTCTCACACAGTAGAGTAAAATCACCACGGGCATATGGGAGGCGGCATTTATCTTCTGCTCGGCCATCTTCATCTTAATGCTGTCTTGCAGATTTTCCAAACTCCGCTCATCATTCACCAACAGCAGCACGGTGTTGTGGTTGCGTCGACTGCCTGCTGTGAAAAGCTGGACCACCTCATCTGCAACATTTGGGATGTTTGAGGTTGAGCCTGTTAAAACAGCGCTCCTGAAGGTTTTCCTCAAGTCCCACAACACCTTCATGGCCAGCGTGGTTCCCCCACATCCTGGCTGGTGGAACAGTTTAACTGTTGATATTCCCGGGAATTTTCGTGTTTGGTGAATTTTTTCCACAAGTGTGTCGTATTCATCTCGTTTGATGAAGGGAGTTCCGGTGCCACCTGACTCTTCCTGTTCACTAATGTGAAAGTTTAACCATAAGGGTGGGGCCCCTCTGTAAAAGTTTTCTTCTGTCTCATTAAGACCTTCTGGAGGGAATTGCTCTCCTTCGAACTGATTTGCATAGAGAACATCCAACAGTGGGAGGGAAAGTTTGATTTCTAATTTCCCACCTTTAGCAGTGGACAGGGCTGGTCTACTTGCCATCTCGGACTTTCAGTTTCTTACTGAATGCCAAAAAAAAAGAAAAGAAAAGTATGTTATTTTGGAATGTGCTATTGGGCTAATGGTAGAACAGATCATTTAATTCAGAAAGTTTATATCATTGACATAATGTATATATATATATATATATATATATCCATCCATCCATCCATCCATTTTCCTCCGCTTATCCGGGGTCGGGTCGCGGGGGCAGCAGGCCTAGCAGGCCGACCCAGGCTTCCCTCTCACCCGCAACACGTTCCAGCTCGTTCTGGGGGATCCCGAGGCGTTCCCAGGCCAGCTGGGAGATATAATCCCTCCAGCGTGTCCTGGGTCTTCCCCGGGGCCTCCTACCAGTTGGGCGTGCCTGGAAAACCTCTAACGGGAGGCGTCCAGGAGGCATCCTGATCAGATGCCCGAACCACCTCAGCTGACTCCTTTCGATACGAAGGAGTAGGTTACGGTGTTCTTCTATGATGTAAAATGGCGGGGGTACGTGAAGATTTAAAAAATATATATAATTACCATCGATTAAAAAATCCTTTAAAAATATTTATTTAATACATTTTCAATAAAATATAAGTGTAAGTTCATAAGCTGAATTTTATATTCAGTAGGCTATTCAATTTCATTATCCTAAAAACCCAGAGTCTCCCCCATATCAGGATGGTTTGACCCAACCTGGCACACGCCCCCTGTCATCACCTGTCAATCACTGCCGCCTTGAAAAGCTCAAACAACGAGTGGCTGAAACGTAGCAGCAATGCTGCTGAAAACATGGAGGACAAGAGCAAAACAAGTCGAAACCAGAGCCGGCAAAAAAATGTGAATAGACGACACTCCGCTGCATAAAAAATCCCCTTCAAAATAAAACCACAGGATAAAAAAAAAAATAATAATAATTTTTTTTTAATCCAATTTCTTTTTGATTCTCAACTGGTGGGTCGCGACCCACCAGTTGAGAATCACTGCTTTAGAGGACCTGTTGGCCGGGTTTAGGAGTTCCTCAAAGTGCTCTTTCCACCGCCCGACAATGTCCCCCGTCCGGGTCAGCAGTCCCCCCCTCGAGCACAGCGTAAGCCCTGCTTTCCCTTCCTGAGCCGTCGGATGGTTTGCCAGAACTTCCTTGAGGCCAACCGAAAGTCCTTCTCCATGTGGCCTCCCCGAACTCCTCCCATGCCCAAGTTTTAGCGTCCGCGACCACCACAGCTGCAGCCCTTCTGGCCTGCCGGTACCTCTCAGCTGTTTCAGGAGACCCCTGAGCCAACCAGGCCCGAAAGGCCTCCTTCTTCAGTTTGACGGCTTCCCTCACCCCGGTGTCCACCACCGGGTTCTCGGGTTACCGCCACGACAGGCACCGGTGACCTTCCGACCACAGCTCCTAGCGGCCGCGTCCACAATAGAGGCTTTGAACATGGTCCACTCGGATCCCATGTCCCCAGCCTCCCTTGGGATGTGTGAGAAGTTCTTCCGGAGGTGGGAGTTGAAGACCTCCCGGATGGTGATCAGTTGACAGCTCTGCTCCTCTCTTCACCCGAGTGTCCAAGACATACGGCCGCAGATCAGATGAAACGATTACAAAGTCGACCATTGATCTACGGCCTAAGGTGTTCTGATACCAGGTACACTTATGAGCCACCCTATGTTCGAACATGGTGTTCGTTATGGACAAACCGTGGCTAGCACAGAAGTCCAACAGCGAGACACCACTCGGGTTCAGATCGGGCAAGCCGTTCCTCCCAATCACCCCCCGCCAGGTTTCTCTGTCGTTGCCCACGTGAGCGTTGAAGTCTCCCAGGAGAACTATGGAGTCAGCAGGAGGCGCCCTTTCCAGGACCCCTCCCACCGACTCCAAGAAGGCCGGATACTCTGAACTGCTGTTCGGTGCATAGGCACAAACAACAGTCAGAGCCTTACTCCCCGCAACCCGCAGGCGCAGGGAGGCGACCCTCTCGCTCCCCGGGTAGAACTCCAACACGGCGGCGCTCAGCCGGGGGCTCGTGAGTATCCCCACTCCCGCCCGGCACCTCTCACCCTGGGCAACTCCAGAAAAGGACAAAGTCCAACCTTTCTCCAGGAGCTTGGTTCCAGAGCCAGTGCTGTGCGTGGAGGTGAGGCCAACTATATCTAGCTGGTACCGCTCCACCTCCCGCACCAGCTCCGGCTCTTTCCCCGCTAGCGAGGTGACGTTCCACGTCCCTAGAACTAGTCTATGCTGCCAGCGATCAGCTTGCCCAGGCCCGCTGCCCGGTCTACATAGCACCCGAATATATATATATATATATATATATATATATATATTGCAACTAATTGAAACTTCAAAATGTTCAAAATGTTTGCGGAATTAAAATTTGTCTTACCTTTTTCCAAATGATGCAGATGTTCTGTGACCATGTCATGCACTACATTGTCAGCTGTAACTATGTCCTGAAACCTGAAGGGTGTTAGAGGTTCGTATAGCAACATGCCACACCCACAACGGGTGCAGAGAGATATGTGAAGCTGTGAATGCCAGATAAAGTTATGTTTGTATGTGTTGATCAAACTCAAATAATAACGTTGAATGAGTGAAATCTTTTAGATTTGGCCTTGTGGATAACAAATAGGGGAAATAAGATGTCTTTTGGTATTTCTGCGTTATTTTAGTGATTTACTGTCAGTATCGTTTTATTAGAAATGCCGACAAGGATTTCCTGTAAAGGGTGAGGTGAGGTTATCTGATCTATAAAATGCCAGTGACAGTATGAATAACTATTTCCGTCTTCATCATAACAAAGAAAACAAAAAAAAACACCGAGTACACTTTCAGTTTAACTTCCTTTACTCCTCAAGAGGAAATATAACAATGCATTCATTCAGTGACAGTTCAATCCTGTGGTGATTTAAACCTGTTTGTCTGGCTTCATCAGAGATCGATTACATTTCTATGGTTGACTTGTTCCAATTGTATGAACATTGAGGCACAAGGACAACAGTTGTACTAGACATGTATACAGCGGATGTGCAGCTGTTAGGTACAGTACTAAATCGGAGCATTTACTTGAGTGTTAGTACTAATACCACACTGTAAAATTACTTTTACCATTACTTTTTCTTTAATTATGTTTGGTCTGTAAAAAAAAAATGAGAGAAATGCTCATCACAATTTCCAGAGTCCAACATGACACCTTTATAATACTTTTATAGTTTACAATAGTTTACTCAAGGTTATTAAAATAATTACATTTGAGAAGCTGCAACCATGAAATGTTTTGCATTTATTTTTGCATGAAAAATTAATTGTGAAAACAACCTCCAAGCACTTAGTACTGTGGGGTGAGGATTTCTGTAATAAAGAGCTCACAAACAATGTCAGCTTTCAACAATGTCTCAAGCCGAGTGTACACAAACCCCCTCTAACAGACATATATATATATATATATATATACAAAATATTGAATATTGTGTGGTCACCGCTCCATTGACCGTAATCCATCATCTCTAATCAAACAGTTTGCAGCGGTGTCTTAAAGAGACGGTTCAACTCAAAATAAAAAATAAAAATATAAATCTAGATTGTTTTGTTGTGAGTTGCCTAGTTTTGGACATATCGGTTATAGAGAAGTCTGCCTTCTCGCCAATATAATGGTACTATGTGGCACTCGGCTTGTAGTGTTCAAAGTGCCAAAATATATTAATTTGGAAAAATCACAGCGATGTCTCCTTTCGGAAATCATGACCTGATTACTCAAGATAATCTGTAGAGTCCAAATAATCAGTTTTTTCCCCTCTTTGCTCAATATGTAATCATCGGATTTTGTAACCTCTCAAGCATCTTTGAAAGAAAGCAACTTCACACAGTATAGGTTAGCAAATATATTTTAATATATAATATTTATATTCATTTTAGCACAATGACAATGGCATAATTTCAGTTCAGTCTCATTTAAATCATGACAAAAAGCCACACCTTTGTATTTGCTTGAATAATACCTCATATCATATTTTTGTTGCAGTCATTACAAGATAAATCCTGAAGTACGTCTTGCCCCATGAGAGGAAAACCTCAACAGAATTTTCTAACAGCATTGAGCCCATGGCATCCAACGGGGTTATGTTATCAGCTGTATGCGAAAACGTAAAATGGATGTAATGGCGTCCTTCAATGCATTGTTAAGCACATAACCAGTTTCTTGGTCACAGAAACAGAACTGTTTCACTTTCCTCATCTCAAACAAATCTCACGCAATAAGCCTCGACTAACAGGACAGTCTGGTTTGACGGTGAATATAAAAACAACACCTGTCACTTGCTACACCATTTGAGAACGAAGCACGTCACAAAATAACAAGTAAAAATACGAAAGAAAACCTCCCACCGACTGACTCCCAAGGCAGTGACACACAGGACGATTCAAGAATTTAACTCAGCGATGTGACTTGAATCAAAATTATGTTCTTCAAGCTCGCTCTGAGTTTCAGTCCAAAACTCTGCAGGTGCATTTTGGGAAAATCTCGGCTACGTTTCAAATTCACAGATTTGTGTCAATTCTCAAAAGGTATTGAGATATTTTGTATAATACCAACACATTATTAGACTTTTCAAGTCTAGTCTGACACCTGGGGATAAAAAAAAAAAAAAAACCCGCCTCAGAGACTCCTCTCATGCTGAGTTAAATTGTTAGATGCCTGTAAAACTTAAACCACATTCATGTTTTTCACCCTTACATTAAACCTCCAGTTACATAGATCAGATTAATGTTGAAAACACAAGCCTATAGTGACCACTCACCACGCACACATTACGGAAAAAATCTCGGATCAAGCCACAAACGTTAATGTGACCAACTTAAATGAAGATGGTTCACGACAAACATCAAGCGGTGTTGCTAAACGTCAAGCATGGCGTGATTTCAAGTCCCTTCACCACTGTGCAGTTTGCTAGTGAATCAAGTTGGCACTTTTTTTTTTTTTTACCTACGATGGGAAAGCTTGCTTTTTTTTTTTTTTGTGGGTGAAATGTAAACTTTATTCGTCACAATAAAAATAAAAAACAATACTTTTGCTGTGCAGCTCTGGAGAAATGCAAGTAGGTGTGGTTAAAAAGCTTGTGCGCACAATATTCAGGAACGGCCATTTTAATGCGACTCGCGCTGTTCCTGTGAAGGTTAAAAGGTACCAAGGAAAACATAGAGACAATGCTGCACAGCTTCACACGAAGCGACTCTGACATTCAGCTTTCCTAACATGAACACAAATCATGATCATTTACGTCATCTCACCATTTTACAGCATTCTTGTGCAAGACCTGCCACATTCAAAATTAGATGCCCGAGGTGTGGCATCTTGTTCACATACCAGATATGTTTGCCTAAGTATGAATCTACATATTTCTCTCTGCTCACACCTCAAACAGCGACAACCCCAACGATTCTTTGCGATACTTACACTACTCTGCCCAGCACTGATACTCATAAAGTTACCTCTTCACTCCATCACTCCATCCCTGCGCCCTTTAACCATTCACTGACACCTTACTTCAAAAAATAAAGCAAATAGGGAGCCTCAAGTGTTCAGTATTGAATAGATAAACCAAACATTATTGAACAAAAAATAATATAATATTGGGTGAAATATTTGAAAGAACCACTAAATTATGTAATTCAAGAGATGTATTGAAGCTCAACTTAATTATGATTAAATGTGATTTAATTTCATTCTTATTTTCATATTAAAGTTTTATTTAATTTCATAATTTTTGTACATTTAAAAATGCCCTCTTTGACAATCGCATACCTCTATAATTATAGTAAATATAGCCAGTTAGCTTGTGTTAGCTGGAGCGCACATAAATAATTCTGATTCAACCAGCTACAAAACAGGACACAGTAACTAACCCGTTATTTAGCTCAACACGGTTGCACATGCAACGTAGCCAGATTGCTAACTAGCTAGACTGGGTTGTTAAGCTGTATTAGCTAGCTTCATATGCTCTGCTAGCTCGTTTTCTGGCTCGGTAGGTAGCATGTGCAGCCTTCTTCTCTTGAAAAATCCGGGGATCACATGAAAAAAAAACATCTGGTCAGGCTTTCTTTTTTTTCTTAGCGTCCTGTGAGGAGCTACTAGCAGCTACGGGCGCGGCTCAGGTGTGTGTGCCGCGGCACGAAGAGGTTAGCATAGATGTCGCAATGAGATTCTGGAGAGTTATTCTTCATTGAAAGAAGAACAAAGAATGGCACTGGAGGATTTTCTCAAATGGAAACTCTTCTCCCGACTTGCTTCGGCAAGAGTTTGATTGACGGATGATTCATCCAGTCATCTGCCAAATATTTGTTGAAAGTGCCAGACCTTTTCCAAACAGTTTCCTATACAACGAAATCTCGCCGGTCTATCTGGCGTGTCAGGTTATGCAAGTATTGCGTTTATTTAGCCGACAGCTGGTTGAATCAGAACGTAACACTGTTAATATTCTAGCTAACAGACGCTAACTAACTAAATCGCTCAATTGATTCGCTCAAAATTACTTATTCATCCATTTAATATTGAACATGTTGTGGCTGCATACAGCACGAGAGTGATTTCCTATTGTTCAGATGAGGGTTGTCAATTGCCCTTTTTTTTAAATTTATTTTTATCGACTAGTAAGTGGGTTATCTATTTTTTTATTAAGTGAGTAGAATGAGAAAATACTGCTAATGATCTGGTCATAAAAACAAATCCGGGGTCAACATTCCTTGAACTTTCCACAAACACCTGGCCCAACATTTTAAGACTTTAGGTTACACTTCAAATTTCCTTCTCTTGGTGCAATGTGCAAGTGACAACATGTCTCATACGAACAAAATGGCAGATTATGACTTTGTGACTGCTTTTATCTTTTGTCATGATTTGGAAACTCTCTGAATAAAATCATTTCACGAGCAGTGACCACGGCACATCTGATCAAATACGACACGGTAAAACATAATATGTTACACATCAGTTAATACAATGAAATGAATATCGCTTTTTTTGTTTTTGTAAAATCATCACGCCAAAAGCCGAAACAGCAAAACGTGAATGAAGAGAATAAAATTAATTATAAAATGTTTGATGCATGGTCTGCCTAACATTAGATAAGCAACACGTTTTCCTCCCCTTGATTTGTTTCCAGTTAGTAAAACAAAATCCGGATACATAAAAACAACAATATATAGGCATTAAATAAATTAATCAAGTTCAAAACAAACACAGTGATATATATTCAAAATACATATTTACAACCTAATAAAATGGAGAAAACAAACAGTCTTATCCTGAAGGGAAAACGATACTCTTGATTGAATGACTTTTAATTGACGGTTAGCATTACATGCTGAAGACCACACAACATCTGCCTCTTCATTTCCTACTTCATCTATACTCATGTATTGGTTATAATCAGGTATAAATACATATATTTTAGTAGGTTTATACTTTTGCAGCATTTACTAAGTTGATATGTACTTGGTACAAGGAAATCCAAATTTGACATCATTTGTGACTGATATGTTGATATGTGCCAATTGGCTACCGAGAGAAAGCTAAGCAATGCCAAACATATAATCCACCTGGTGATGAAGTCAGAGGGGCTGTGCCATGGTTACTATGGTGACATCGATGGGGGTTAACTTTAGAAGGGTAGGAAACATAAAGTGGATATTTAAAAAATAAAAATAAATGGAGAAAGGTGCGGCACAGCCACATTTCGATGCGGACAGAAATGTTAACACTCCAGTGAATACGCTGCTAACCAGGAGCAACCAGAGCGTCACGCGGTTGAATTTTTTTTCTTCTTTTTTTGATGTTTACAGATATTGCATGGACAAACTACTGACAAACTACCACACAACTGTTAACGGTTGAGTCCATGGCCTACCCTACTGGAAATCAGAGAGAGATTAAAAAAATAAAAGTCACTTGGTCACATACATCTAAATTCACAAGTTGCTATTCAAAGAGCACGTCAAAGAAAAAGAGAAGAAAAAAGAAAAAGAAAATACAATGGCCCAAATCCTCCCTTGCTGATATTTTTGTACAATAATGGAAATACATGCTAAGATCTGGAAAGAAAAACCTGCCTTTTGGTTCGTAAGGTCACCAAAGCTCTTCAATGGAACTGGTGAGTGGCAAACATTTATGACCAATAGTCACATCCATTTTAACGCTGGGAAAGACCATTACCCACAGGTCATAGCAGTAAGTACAACTGCCTCCCTTTGCCTGACGACAAGCTCTCAGTTCAGCTCTGTGACAAATGCAGTGGTCCCACTTTGTGTTCACTAGGTTCAAGCTACAGGAGGGCAGCTACCGCTTCACTTGGGGTCAGGCCTAGCGAACGCTAGTCTGAAAGCTGAAGGGATAATCCACCCAGACATACTTCCGACACTGTTGTACATTATCGATCTGAAAAGATCAGTGCATATACCGGGATATAGTTTTGGGACGGCGTTGCATTTCTACAGTTTTTGGTATGACTTTTGGAAACATTAATTAATTTCTCCAAATATGAAGAATTGGTGCAAAACTACAAAAAACGAGTTTAAAAGAAGCCCTTTCTCTTGGGTTCTAATGGGCAAGGACTTGGAGAACTAGTGGCTCTATGGGTGGCACAGCGGTGCTTTGAGCTGAATGCTAACATTAGCATGCTAACATGACCTTTGGATGGCACCAGATGACATCATTATAATTCATCCACTGAGCAACCATGAATCTGAAAACCAAATTTCATGGCAATCCATCCAAAAGTTGTTGAGACATACAAACATCAACCTGTTTGTGGCGCTAGAGGTCAGACGATCCCAAAGGTCGTCAGGAGTCTACCTCTGACGACCATGAATGTGTGTACCAAACTTCATGGCAATCAATCCAATAGTTTCCCCTGCAGGGATGATAATCTTCAGATTTGGGATGGCACTACGTGGTTTTCCACTAGTATTGGTCCGCTCTATTCTCCTTGACCAAGCCTCAATGAATATTTCCACTTAAGACGTAATCGGAGTCTCCTGAACCATCATGACCAGCTCACAGATCTTCATGACATCAGTCAGGACCAAAGTGGTGGACCAATTGACCGCCACACACCACACTGGGGATGCATAAAACCGGAACTTCAAAATGGGCCCAATTGAATTCAAAGTATCGCATATGTAGCAGTGTTAAAGTATTTAAGGGTGGAGTAATCCTTTAAAAGTACAAAGAAACAGGACCACTATTGAACTAATAAACCTCCTCACTCGATTGCAGGCATTAAAGGACTATTGGATGCTTGTTACCTGAACACTTTGCTTGCAAAACAGTAGAATATGAGTTCTACAGTATAGATGTTCTAACAAGTCCCCCCCCCCCAATGAACATTGGGTATTTTCTTTCCTGAAACTACACACTTCCCTCTCGTCAAGTGCCACATCCGTCATGCAGATTCAACACAAGAATATCAGGATCTTGTCGAACACCCCGACGTGTCCCAATCGAAGAGTTCAGTTCTTTAGATTAAGTGATTTGGTTGGGAGGCTATGTGACAGAGCAGAGTTTTCCTACAGACGTAAATGCATAGGATACAAATCAGTCCAACACTACAACAAACAGGTGAGCGATACAAAAAAAGAAATAACAGATCACGGAATCTGTGATCGAAATAAAAGTCTTGGTCGTTGGCACTGGGGTTGGAGCGGAGCGTGTTGGCGAGGGAGAGGAAGCAGGGAAGAGGAAGCAGGGGAAAGGAAGCAGGGAAGTAAAACGACTAGTCATACACTTTTGTGTTGGTTCATGTTTCTTTTTTGTTTTTTTTTCTCAATCCTACAGCTTTGATAACGACAAAGTGTGAGGGGGAGGGGGGGGGGGGGGGGCGGGCAGAAATACACCCACCGACATTCTGTACACACCGACACTGAAGTCCTTAGCAAATTTCAGAATAAAAGCACTCTCTTTAAAATCGAGAGCCGTTTTGATTGACTTGACGTGTGTGTGTGTGCCGGCGTCCGTCTCCGCTTCGCACGCACAATCTCTCACAGTTGTGAAAGATTTCGGGGGTAAACACAAAAGTCTGCTAAGGCTTCAATGCGGGGAAAAAGAGAAACACAGTGTTCAAAAGAGCAGTTATTATAGTTAAGTTTCAACAGTCTTGCTAGTTATTATGTTGGTGCATGGAGGGAATGGCATAGTCAGCTGGTTATGAGCCGTTGTGTTTTAGTAGACATCTTTGTGACGATCTACTTTATGTACAGTTTTTAAAGGTCACGTTCTATAATCACACGCCGTGTTTGCTTTCTGACGTTTTCTCATTTCTTTCACTTTGACCTGCGCTTATTCGTTTTTTTTTTTTTTTATTGAGAGGCCTTGCTTCGTCCTCTTTCCTAGAGTGAAAAATCACAAGCCGGTCAGTTATTTTTTCTGTGCAACAAATAAAATGGGGACAAAGGGGTGAAGGAAAGTGAAGCGTTTGTCTCTTTATGTGTCACGCAACGCAACATTTTTCACACAGTAGATGTAATATCCAATACGATTGCTCAAAATATACTTTTCCTTTTTTCGAATGTAATCCAAAATTTGTTCTTCCATCTCAATTTGTCACAGAGAGACGATGAATGGTTTCAGATTAGCTCAAATTAGGGCCTTTAGTTACAAAGGTGAAACTAACATACAGTGGGAATTTGAGTGTCCTCTATGGAAAACACACTGCAGGTCAATATATATTATTTCTGCTATACTTTCTTCTAATATATTATTTGTATATGTACACCTCTAGCCAGCTCATACAACAGACTTTCATGCTAACTGGTTTCCTTGATGAAAAGAGGACCGATGGACAGGGAACATCCATAGTATAGAAATAATTACTTAACTTTCCCATCTTAATATTTCCTCTAAATAACTCTGCTATGATTATAAGCTAAAGGCAAATATTGGCTTTTCCTATGAAAATCAACTTTAAATATCTTCTTCTAAAATATTAGACTTTTTTTTTTTTTTTTTGCTCTTGAAATATGATATAATTATCTGTGTAAGAGTAAAGGGAATGCATACAGAACCTCTAGCTGAGGAACAGTGACTGTCCTGTCCTTTAAGTTTGACTTAAAGTTTAGTTTAAAATACAGCTACCTCATGGCAATATGGCCAAAAGAGGCAAAAAGATGGTAACTTGGTATCTGTAATTATTTTTTATTGAACTATATGGACTTTAAAGGAATAGTTTGACATTTTGGGAAGTTCTTTAATTTGTATTTTTACCTAGAGTTAGAGAAAGACAAAAGACAGACATGAATGTGGCATCTTCTCATCCAAGTCACACCCAAAATGTGAAAAACATTTTTTTTTTCCCAAAATGTTGAAGTATCCCTTTCACATTACAAACGCGCCTGAAGTATTAGAGTAGCTACACACAAACAGGAACCCTCAAAGAACCATGAAGTCATATATGTGAAATTCAGATTATTACATATATTTTTGCTCACATATTAACTTAAGCTGCAGTTTTCTTTTAAAATATGTTTCTATAATATAAACTATGACATTACATGGTTTAGTTTCATTTAATCTCCAGATAATTTTCATTTTGGTCAAACATTTCTGTCAGATAATGTCAGTTTTGACATTTTGCATATTCAAATCGACTTGAAAAACACTGCTGAATTATTAGTCATTGTTACGTATCACTGCACAAACAATGCATCCAGCCTATTGTTTCTATGGTTACCAGTCAGCTTTCTGACATTTTCAGAGTTTCTGAAAAAAGAAAAAAATAACTTTGCCATTTCGATTTGTTGTTACGCTTTTTTAAAGGCGGGGTTTGTAGTTTCAAATTATTATTGATCTAGTCATTGTCTTAACTATAATTACCTTCACTGACACACACACACACACACGCACACACACGCACACACACACACACACACACTTGCATAAGCACAGCATCACAGATCGAACAGTGTTTACAGGTTAGACTCATTCTGAACTGACCCACTCAACGTTTGAAACGAGGGTAGACTCTCTCTCTCTCACTCTCTCTCTCTCTTTCTCTCTCTCTCTCTCTCTCTCTCTCTCTCTCTCTCTCTCTCTCTCTCTCTCTCTCTCTCCTCCTCACACACATACACTGTCGGTCTGTCTCCAGATTTCTTCTTCTAATGTCTCTTTTTCCGCAGCTTCCCGTCTCCCCTCAGCTTGGGAAGAGGCTGCATCGCTACGATCCGATTCGTTGGTTGGTTGGTGGCCGCCTGCGCGGTTATGTGTCATGGCTTGTGTTAGTGCAAGGAGGGTGCGTGGCTGGGATGTGTGTGTGAGTGTGTGAGTGTGTGTGTGTGTGAGAGAGGGGCCGAGGTGGGGGAGCGATGGGGTTGGTCAGAAACGGTTGGTCGGTTGATTGGCGTGCCAGGAGTGAAGAAATCAAGGTGCAGAGATCAGGGTTGCGGGTCGCGACCTCAGACCTTTTTAGGGGGAGGGGCCAACTTGATGATCTCATCTTCAGAGGGCTGGCGGATGATGTCTTTTAGGAGAAGAGAGAGAGAGAGAGAGAGAGAGAGAGAGAGAGAGATCTTAAGAAACCTATGCTTTAAACAAAGAAAGCTGTTGCCAAAACACGTCAACTTTTTTTCATGTGGAACAAAGCTGTGGATTAATCTGCCCATAAATATCACACAAGCAACTTAAAGTTACAATCCTTCAGAATTTCAACATATCAACCCCCATCAACCAGCATTTTGTTTTTTTAGTTATGTCACAAAAAGGTGCAAACAGGCGGTGCTCATTTTATAGAATTATACGTAAATAATTGTTTTCTTATCTACTCTGTTTAATTTGTTAATTATTTTAATGTATTTTATGCAGATTTATTTTCGGCAATTTAGCATGTTGCTGTATTAAACTATTACTCTAATTTAAAGGAAATACATTAACTTGAGACCAAATATTAAAACATTGAAGCTCTGTGCTTATTATTTAAAGTACATAAAACACACTCACTTCGCAATAAAAAACAAAAGCATCACAAGCAGGGCTGGGTATTAAGCCGCAGTGCTTTTTGTATTGAAAACTGAAAAGTACAGAATGTCTGATGGGAAAATACATTCAGTCTTTTTGCTGTCTGAGCTCACCGTGTATTATCAAGTTTTATTTATAGAGCACCTTTCAAGCACGACGCACAAAGTACTCTCCAGAGTGGTGACGAAGAAACACAATGACAGGACGAAAGCATCAGAAGGAGATAAATAAAGCCACAAATATTAACATGACATGGTAAAAAAAAATATGTTAAAAGTGTTAATAACAAGATTTATATAATGCGATTGGTGTAGAAATAGCCAAATCACAGTAAAAGATGAAAAAAGGCAAGGAATTAAAGTTGTCAAGTTCTTTTCTTTTAGTGAACATGCCATAAAAATGCTGCTTCCTTAATAGACATGAGCTCAGCAGACATTTAATCTTTTAATAGCAGGAAAGAATTGATGTGTTTTTATTTTTCCAGTGCACCTGTGTTTTTATGTTGTCTTAACTCAACCTGGATGCAACCTAAATTTCCCCCGTGAATTCAACTGCAATAAGTGTTGCAGAAAAGAAATACACCTAATAATGGCAGCAAAGAGCAGGTTGGGAGAGGAGGAGAAAAGAACATTGTATCCTCCCTTAACACATGCCTTATTGGTTATCTCCATCTTTATTTACACCCGAAAGACAAAAGTAAATACTAAATTAAACCAGAATACGTGTAAGATAAAGTCACAAGTCACAATTCATCAAAAAAGAAAAGGTAAAAAATATATATCGTTAGTGGATTCTTTATTTTCTTCTTTTAATAACTCTAATATATCATTATTGGTATTGGCCTTAGAATCAGAATCTGATGTGATAGATGTTTAAATTTTGGACTGGTCGACTATTATTTCCAGCATCAATCCAGACCATGTTTATGTACGTTTTATAAATATTTACCTTGTTGATCTGCATATTATTATTAATGTTACATGCATGTGATAGTTTGTACCCTTTTATGAACATAAAATACCCTTAAATAAAGTCCCCTTTTCAATTCATTATGATAATCTTAAATGTAGAACCTTTCTGTGACAAAAATGACAATTAACTGCATAGTTTTGTTTGTTTTTCAGTGTTATTAATTATTAATTATTAATAATTTTTGAGTTATATATTCCCCTTGTTTTAATTTGGAAAACTAAACTAAAATATTCTGTTATATATATTCTATATATTAATTTGCTCAAGGTGTAATTGGTATGATAGAAAATGTATTTTATTTTATTGCGCAACAGTAAAGTTATCAAGTAACTCAAAACCGCTCAGTTTGTTTGTGTTATTGTGTGACTTTGTGTTATTGTGTGACTTTGTGTTATTGTGTGACTTTGTGTTATTGTGTGACTTTGTGTTATTGTGTGACTTTGCTAAATCCAGACTAATAGCGGTAAACCAGTAACAGTAGCGATTGAGACCATAAACTCATGGTTACAATGTTTACTGAGGTAATAAAATAAGTGGGAAGTAGGGTCATTTTCTCATAGACTTCTATACAATCAGACTTCTATACAACCAGACTTCTATACAATCAGACTTCTATACAATCAGACTTCTATACAATCAGACTTCTATACAACCAGACTTCTATACAACCAGACTTCTATACAATCAGACTTCTATACAATCAGACTTCTATACAACCAGACTTCTATACAATCAGACTTCTATACAATCAGACTTCTATACTCTATACAACCAGACTTCTATACAATCAGACTTCTATACAATCAGACTTCTATACAATCAGACTTCTATACAACCAGACTTCTATACAACCAGACTTCTATAGAACCAGTTTCTATACAATCAGACTTCTATACAACCAGACTTCTATAGAACCAGACTTCTATACAATCAGACTTCTATACAACCAGACTTCTATACAATCAGACTTCTATACAACCAGACTTCTATACAACCAGACTTCTATACAACCAGACTTCTATATAACCAGACTTCTATATAACCAGACTTCTATAGATCGACTTCTAAACAACCAGTCTGCTTTATACATCAGAATACGACTTCTATAGAACCAGACTTCTATACAATCAGACTTCTATACAATCAGACTTCTATACAACCAGACTTCTATACAACCAGCCTTCTATACAACCAGAGGAGTCGCCTCCAACGTGCTAGAACTTGCCTGACATTGTAGAAGATTCATACATAACCCTAACCCCACATCTATACGTGTTGTAGAGATTGCGCTCATAGGGGGCGTCACCTTTGTATTTCTTGGCTGAGGGGATGCGCGTGAGCTTGGTGTCGATCTCGTCGTCCTCGGAGATCTTGAGCACGGTGGTGCGGTACTCGATCACCCGCGTCAGCAGGTCCGGTCGCCGCGAAATCTCGAAGATGTGCTCGATGTACGACAGATTATCTGCGCGGGGGGAGGGGGGGGAGAAAAAAGAAAAATGGTCACACGTGTTCAAATACAAGCTTAATATTCACATCTGGGCGCTCAACGTGGTGCGCCTGCGTTTCTCACCTTGGGCCAGCTTGTCGTTCTTCTCCAGGTAGCTGAACCACTCCTTGGAGGAGGTGATGTTGTTGCTCTGGTCCTCGGGGATGTCCTCCTTGCAGGCCGACTTGAGCTGCTCCAAGTCTTCGTTGGTGATGTTTTCAGACAGGTCGCTGAGCAGAGAGCTGTACTCCGCCATGGTCTGGTGAGAGAACAGAGACAAGAGGAAGGGGTAACAGTTAGGCCCGCTGAATGAGAGGATCAACAGAGAATAAAGAGGGGGGGGAATAAACAGAGGCCGAAAACATCCTAATGTTGCGTATCGTGCAAACAGCCCACCTAATTCCCAGACTGCAGTGTGGAAAACAGTTAGGAAATCTCTGCTAATGACAAAAGCATACCGTCAGAGTGGGAACGGAAGAGCACAAAGTCACCGAGTACAGATCATAGTCTCGCTCTTTGTATCTGAAAGAGGAGACTGAATGAAAAGACCGGACGGGACAAAGCGGGACGAAACGCGGTCTTGAGCCTTAATTAAGGACGTCCCAAAGGGGGGATCGATGCACTCAGGGAAGGGCTTTAGTCAGCACTCGGCTTTCGCTTTCCTCCACAAGGTTACGCATTTATATTGACTTTTATTATACTTGAGCGTATCGTTCGACTAAAGCAAGCTGACAGTCTATATTTCCCTTTTTGCCAAAAAGTCTCACAAAAAGATCCACTTCCTGTGTATCCAGAGCATGAAAGAGCTCATTCCTTCTGTGGCACAGAGCTGCATCAGTTGTCCACCAACACAAATGGAGAAAATATATTGAATAATATCTATGTCTTTTAAACTCTGTTCTCTCCACATTTGTTAGCAATTATGAAGTTATTTTCCTCAAATGGACTCAAAGCTCTTTTGAAGATTTCTGCTGATCTCTGCCTCCCTCTAGAGGACTCAGAGGAGAACATTTCTGCGCCACAGTAGAATCACAAAAGCAGGTCTTGGTCAAGTTTCGGTTACTCTACCGAAAGTCTGCCCGTCAGCGTTTTATGCCGTCAGTTAGCTTCCTTTTGCTACCCAACATAAAACAGGACTTCAAGCATGGAGGTATACAGGTTTTAGATCTGGGGACAAAGAGAACGTATTTTGGATCGGTCCTCGGAATCTGCAGATCGGTTGAGTTGAGTTATCGGAAATCTGTTTCTCTAATTATGGGCATCCTACTTGGACAGAAATAGATCACAGACGGGCTTTGTACTCATGCGAGATACTCAACCGCGAGGCTTGTTTTCAGATTCAGACCTGAGACGGGAACAGTGGTTAAAGGATTCAGTGCAGAGGCACGCAGTGGTTACAGAGTAGGCGAGTGTTAAAGAGTGAGTGTTGTTTGTTTTGTCTCTCTCGCTCTCTGTGTGTGTGTGTTGGCATCCGAGTTGTTCGGAAACAGGCAGCCGGTGAGGAAAAACAGACCACAGCGAAAGTCTGCTCCGTTGCTTCAGTTTTGGAAGAAGCAAAGAAAACTGATCAAGGAGCAGACGCAGGCTTCAGCTCACATCTCGTATGCTTATTAACATATTTTGGGTCGAGCCGCTCGCGTGCGTCTGCGTAACCGGATGAACGCAAATATCCGCGCACGTGTTACTTCAGATGTTATGGCGCTTCGCACAATCCAAAAAGATCTGTAACTTGTGCATAATAAATGCTTCTACTAGATGAAGATGTGTCGGCGACTATCAGGATGATTCTAGTAGATTCACTGGTTCTACGTCACGTCTTGTTACAAATTTGAACACTTGCTGATTATTCTTTTGAAAATTTAGTCGATAAAATATCAGGATAGAGTGAAAAAATGTCCCTCAAAATGTCTCCAAATGTCTTGTTTTGTCCAAACCCCAAAGATATTCAGTTTACAATGATAGTGAACTAATCCTCTCATTGGGAGATGCTGGAATCACAATAATTTGGCGTTTCTTTCTCTAATATTTTCTTGAAAAATGGCAAAATAGTTGCTGTTTTTTTTTATCTCCCTGTCGATTTAGGTGTTTATCGTTCCAGCTTGTGAGTGGCAATTAATTGGGGGAAATGCTGCTGGTACTTGTGATGATATATTAAGAATAATATTGGCCAGAAATCAAAATGCAAAAAAAAAAAAATGAATGTACACAGATAAGCAAGAAGACAATTTAGTTGTCTAGAAAAAGGCGGTGACATAAGCGAGAACCAGAAAACCAATCAAATGGCTGCCTCAGGATTTCCAAAGGCCCCGCTATCCCAAACGTCCTCCGTGAGTTTCACCTAAATCATCCTAAAAACATCTGCATTCCAGGGTCTCGCTCGGGGGACACGTCGGAAACTTTTGGGAAGCGACGCACACAAGTCGCAGAAGGACCGCCTCCCCCTTTTCCACCCATCTCTTCTAACATGAGCTTCCCACGACATCAATGCACATCTCTTTTCTGTGTCACACACAACAGCAGCCCCCCCCTCCCCTCCTGCCCCCCCCTCCCTATCCCTGGCATGCCGTTGAATGCAGTGCATCATGGGCACTGGCACGACGCTCCGTCTGCCTCTGATCCCCTCGGTCTCATCGCAGATAAGCGCGGCGTACAGAAAGACCCAGAAGAGGCTCTGCGATGAGCGGCGTGACCTAAATAACCGAGCTGCCGTCCCCTGCAGCCGCCACCAGAGGGCCCCCTCCCCCCTCCACCCTGCACCCCCCCCTCCCCCTCCATCCGCCGCGGAGCATCACACACTGTGGCGGCGGCGGCTTAAGCGTCCCGTGGTGCAACAATGCCATCGTCACGGGGACATGTCGGACGGGAGTTGATGCTTTCTAGCTGAGCAGAAGACTCCAAAAAAATAAAAAAATAAATAAAAATAATAATCTGCATTTCTAGCCAATAAAGTGTCGACTCGAAGGAGCAGGTCTGTACACGCTGCGTGTGTGTTTGGGATGCTGCGGTCCCGGACGCTGCTTTAAGGTCGTGCTTTGTTTGCCTGTTCTCCATAATGGCTAATTGGTGACATTTGGGTTTTGGTTTGTCTGATCCTCGATCTCAGCCTCGGGGCGCGAGAGCACAGGGATGACAGGGCGCTTTTTACTGTGCATGCTGGGGCAGAGAGAGAGGGAGAGAGAGAGAGAGAGAGAGAGAGGGAGGGAGGGAGGGAGGGAGAGAGAGAGAGAGAGAGAGAGAGAGAGAGAGAGAGAGAGAGAGAGGGAGGGAGGGAGGGAGAGAGAGAGAGAGAGAGAGAGAGAGAGAGAGAGAGAGAGAGAGAGAGAGGGAGAGAGAGAGAGAGGGAGGGAGAGAGAGGAGAGAGAGAGAGAGAGAGAGAGAGAGAGGGAGGGAGGGGGGAGAGAGAGAGGAGGGAGAGGGGGGAGGAGGAGAGAGGAGAGAGAGGGAGAGAGAGAGAGACAGAGAGAGAGAGAGAGAGAGAGAGAGAGAGAGAGAGAGAGAGAGGGATGGTGTTTGTTTGTGAGAGTTTATTTCAGTCTTAAATGTCACATTCATCTCCTCTCAGAGCAACTTGCTCAATCAACACAAAGCGCTGCGTGGGAGAGAGCAGGGATGTGCACCTTAACTCCAGTGAATACAACAAGAGTCTGAATACTGTGTGTGTGTGTGTGTGTGTGTGTGTGCGCATGTTTGCACGTATCTGCGTGCACTCAAGTGAATGTGTGTTTGAACGCTTCGACTCACAAGCTTGTGAATTGTGTGTGTGTGTGAGACGGAGGGAGACTGAAAGACCGAATGTGTGTGTGTGTGTGTGTGAGTGAGTGTGTGTGTGTGTGTGTGTGTGAGTGAGTGTGTGTTGGTCCCTGTGCCTCCTCTCTCGACCCGGGTCGCCCTGCCTGCTCTCTGTTTTGCACCACAATGGACCGGCGCTGCTTTTGTGTACTTTCAGAGGAGACGGGGAACAAAACACAACAATGGATGGAGTGGCTACATTTAGTGTTTCTCTCTCCCACCACCTCCCTCTCGTCGCTCCGTCTCCCCCGGCGCCTTTAACCCTTCCTCAACCGCCAGAGGAAACATGTTTCTGTTCACATTAATCTGGGATTCAAAATGTTTAAAATCAAATCATATTTTTTTTTTTTTTTACTAATCATGTTTTCATTTAATATTCATGATCAGTAAACATTATTTTTTACAGTTTTCTTTTTTTTTTTTTACTAAATACTACACAATTGTATGACAAACCTTTTTGACTACAGCTGAAACAATTAATAGAGTAATTGGTAAGTAAACATAAAAAAAAAAAATCTTTCTCATATCATTTGTCAAAAATGTATGAAGGAAAGAAAAGATAAATGGTTTGTTATTCTCAAATGTTATTTTATTATTTATATATGTAACAACTGAATATCTTTGGGGTTTGCATTGTTGGATGGGCTCTAGGGAGTTTTATTTGTCACAGTTATTAACTAAAAGTTGAATCGATTAATCTTGCAGCCCTAATTATGGCATTGTAAAGTCATAATTCCGACATAGTATGCCACTTAATATGTCATTGTATGTTGTATGCATGTTCCATATACAATACAGATCTTCTCACTCTCTTTCTGTTGCTCTGTCGTACAAATAAACCCAAAAATATTGCAACTCATGAATACAACTTAATAAAAAAAAAACAAATAAAAAGCGTCCATATACAAAACAGGTGATCTTGTTGCTCCGTGGCCCGACGTACGGAGCCCAGATCAATAGATCCATGCACCTGAATTGCATAATCAGCTCTACGACGGAGCGAATGTCTCAGTGATCACAGAGAGAAGCCAAAGACAGTTTGTTTTAGTTCTCATCCAATCCTGTGAAGGCCGAAGGCTTATGTTGTGGATACGTGTCGAGTCAAAACATTCCGAGACAAAACTCTCGACTATATTCCTTTTTAAATCCCTGTGAAACCTTGTAGTCATGCTCTTAGCAAAAGAGTTTGTGAAATCCCCTCCAACTGCCCCCCCCCCCTCCTCTCTGCCCCCCCAGTCTCTCTGGGACGAGCCTGACACTGCTTCCATACATAGAGACCCACTGTGCTTCACATTCTCATGAACACAAACATGCTTTTGTCTGCTCGCTCCTCTGTCTCTGCCTGTGTGTGTGTGTGTGTGTGTGTGTGTGTGTGTGTGTGTGTGTCCTTAAATGTGAGACAGAGAGAGAGAGAGAGAGAGAGAGAGAAAGAGCTGCCACTATAATTATAATTACAAAGTCAAATTCAGCTATATATTAAATTGTCCAAGGAGCGTGAACAGTAAAAGATGACTTGGCAGAAAGAAAGAAAACAGGTTTCTGGGACAAGAGCAAAGCCAACACAAACAACAACAAAACCCCCCCAAAAAAACTAAGACTCCTGCTTTACGACTATACACCATTAACGCTGCATGTGTGTTGGGACAAATATGGAAGTTTATTAGTGACAAAACATTTGGGTGAACGGTCAGTTCATCCAAGCTGTGATCAATCTGCAACGGAAAGATGTGCACTTGTAAAAGGAGGTGTTTATGCTCAGGTTGAAATCTTTGGAGGAGCTTATCAACAACACGGCACACGGACGTCAACAAGCTTTTACTGTGTCTTTTAGCTCGAGCCTTTTTAAAGGAATAGTTGAACATTTTGGGAAATACTTATTAACACTTATTTGTGTATTGCAGAAAGTTAGACGAGGAGTTCCCACATTGGTCTGTTGAATATGAAGCTACAGACAGCAGCTTGGCTAGCTTAGCTTAGCATAAAGACTGTAAACGGAGGGAAAGAGATAGCCTGGCTCTTTCCAAAGGTAAAAAAATTTGCCTCCCAGCACATCTAAAGCTCACTAGACAACTTTGTTTTGTTTCCAGTTTCATGCTAAGCTAAGCTAACCGTAATAGACAGCATTTAACTGGATGCAGCTTCACTCTCTGGCCAAATCCAGCAGTCCTCATGCAACTTACAAAAAAAAAAACAACGGCATGCAAAGGAAGCCCTGCAGCTCGATCTAATCTATTGACGCAGCTCTTCTTCTCCAATGACATTTGCAACTGAAAGGTAAAACCAGGCGAAGCCGAGGCGCTCAACCTGAATCACGGAATTAAAAAACTATACCTTGTTGGGTTTCAATAAAGGTGGTGATTATGAGAACTTAAGTCAACGCGAATGCCAAGTCGCTGCAGTTCCTGAAATGGCCACTTGATGCGAGTCAACCCCCGTAGACCTCAATGTTAAAATGCCCAACTTCACAGCGACATTAAACATGTTTCCAGCCTGGTACAAAAAAAACGTGTTTGATGTCTATCGCACATTTTCTCCCATCTAAATTAGACTACGGCTTAATAGATAAGGGGGCGTGGCCACTTTGAGTGACAGGTGGGTGCCGCTAGCTGTCTGCTCTGCTGCGTCAAAAATAAACCGACGTGGTTCTGTTTTTAAAGGAAAAAATTTGAATGGGAGTCAACGGCCGGCGCTGCAGTTTACGGTGCATCTTGGCTACACATGTCTGCATGAAGGGGGAACAAAAAAAAAAACCCAGCGTGAATTACTTTTGCACTCGAGTAGTTTTGGCATTAATAAACCTCCATAGGCCTCAAGGCGTTAATGGATGCCAAGCAGTCTTCTTCCGCTCCGTGACTAAACTGTAAACCCCCCCCACTCACCCCCCCCCACCCACATCCACCATAGTCTGCTTTACATTGTGCAATCAGGCCATTATCCATGTAGACGAGACCCACTGTTCTCCCCATACTGCTCTTTTCTCCCTCCTTCAGAGCCTTTCTTGTCTCCTTTCCTGTTGGATCCTTTCTCTCGAGTCCGTCTTTATCTCCATGTCCGATTGCAAAAGGGGTCCATAGATGTGCAACAGCAGGCCGGCCCTGGATGACGGCACAGACGCATGCTTTGTGCTTAGAGTAGACACAGCGGGCGTCGATCAATATATTCTATCAAGTGCATGAGTGCATTCCTGAGGCGGTGTGTGTAATGAAGATAATGTCGAGCACAAACGTGGACGCCCTCGGTCTGAAAGCTGGGACGATATCTGCAGAATCCTCAAGCACTTACTGAGATCAGATCTATTAGTTTATTTTCCATCACACGCCT
>JACSYO010002131.1:95000-97500 GCA_016806645.1 Ophiodon elongatus
AAACTATTATTACTGATGCATTAATATGCAAGTAGCATTTATTTACTTAGTCAAGATGGAGTTCACAAGACTACAGCGTTGGTACTTAGTTTAATATATAAAAACACGTCAGATTGTGTAAATTTATTGTTGGTTTTGTTTTGAAAATCTGGATTAGGGAAGTAACCAGCTACTATATGTGTGTACATGTGTGTATACGAAATGTAAATACTCAAGTAAACTAGAATGTAAGTACATGTACTTACATTCCCGCCGCTACAAGTCCGGTAATGCACTTTCAAGGTCAGCAAATGTCATAATTTTGCTGACACGATTTACAATAATCAGATCGTATGAAATGGATTCAGTAATGGACCGGTTATGATTTATTCATACCGGTGACGAGCTCACCGTTTATGTTTGGTCTGCAGGCTTCTGGCGGTTATTAGCAGACGTTACGTTTCTCAAAGGGCCCCGTTCACACGAGGAAGATGACATTCATGTCGCTTTTTACAGTATGTCGCCATCGGGTACGTTCACGCCTCAAATTAAAATACAATGCTGCCATCGAAAAGGTCAAACGCGCCGCTCCGAGGTCGCGCCATCCGCCCCCTTCCTCTCCTCATCCGATTCCTTCCTCAACGCTGCTTCTCGCTTCTTCTCCTTCGTCTCGGTTTCCGCCTTCGTCATCACTTTTCTTTCATTGCTTATTACTTTTACTCTTCACAACTTCCTCTACGCCGTCCTGCTGTTTCACCCTCGGACGTCCTGTCTGTCGGTGCACGCTCGGGAAGAGTTCCCCCCGCCCCACGCCACGGGCCTGGGCAGCCAGCAGAGGGATGTGGAAGAGGAGAGGAGGAGGAGGAGGAGGAAGAGGAGTGATATTGTGCACGGGGTTATGGGACGAGAGGGGGATAGACGACGGAGCGCTCAGGGACGGAGGGGAAATAAGGAGGTTTGGTCCTTTTCCTTACAGACGGCCTCGTGTCCAATGAGGCGGCGAGTACTGCCAGCACTCATCAGCTCAAAAGCCCAGAGCGAGAGAGGGAGGGAGAGAGAGAGAGAGAGACAGAGAGAGAGAGAGAGGGAGAGAGTGAGAGAGGGAGAGAGAGAGAGGGAGAGATAGAGAGAGAGAGAGAGGGAGAGACAGAGAGACAGAGAGAGAGAGAGAGAATGAAGAGAGAGGGAGAGAGAGCGAGAGGGAGAAAGAGAGAGAGGGAGAGAGAGAGAGAGAAAGCGAGAGAGAGAGAGGGAGAGAGAGAGAGAGAGAGAGAGGGGGAGAGAAATACAGAGGGAAAGGAGGAGGCGCTAATCTGGGGAGAAGCCGCGAAGCGCCGCAGAATATAGGCCACTGGCCCATTTTTCATTGAGGAGAAAAGAAGATTGCTGTGTGTAAAAATAGTGCAGTTCATTTAAATATCCTCATCTTTTTTTTAACAAGCCATCGTTTTTTTTTTTTTTAAATCACTCTTTCTTCTCTTATTGGATTTTTCTTCTTCTGTGCACGCTCTTAAAACCTTTTTTTCTTTTCTTTTTTTTTTTTTTTTTATACTTCATTTCGGCAATCATCTGTGACATTTTCAAATAAATGAATCATTACAAATTTCGCACATTCAAGTTTGTTGTCTCGAGTAAACAGAAGACTGGAGGAGTTAGCCTGAGTGGGAAAAGCTGCCAAGGCTGAGAGACCAAGGCAAAACTTTAATGACTACACTTCAGTTAGTGGCAGACAGACAGACAGGCAGGCAGACAGACAGGCAGGCAGACAGACAGACAGACAGGCAGGCAGACAGGCAGACAGACAGGCAGGCAGGCAGACAGACAGGCAGGCAGACAGACAGGCAGACAGACAGACAGACAGGCAGACAGGCAGACAGACAGACAGACAGACAGGCAGACAGACAGACAGACAGACAGACAGACAGACAGACAGACAGACAGGCAGGCAGAAAGGCAGGCAGACAGACAGACAGACAGGCAGACAGGCAGACAGACAGACAGACAGACAGGCAGACAGACAGGCAGACAGGCAGACAGACATTGCCAGCTGTGCCGCCAGTGTAGTTGCCAATATTCCATTTTTCATTCTCATTGTGAGTAACATGACATAATTGAAACCAGCAGTGAACCTGCTATCGAGCATGTAGCGACAGCCTGATGTAGCTTTTTCATCTGTGGCTCAGAGCTCCACTGTTGAAAACACCAAATGTGTATTAATCCGTGTCTAAAAATAGTCCGCAACAAATGCACAATTCCCTCCTCGTTTGCTCACAACGACAGCATCCAGCTGTTTCAGGATATCACATATTGGCATCGAAAGCAATCAAAGATCAGGTCTGAAAGCTCTTCAAAACGCTTTAATCTTCAGGAGGAACGATTTGGGCTCGTGGGGCCAAGGACAGGACAGTTGGAAAGTCCTGAGCAAAGGACAAACACATCGCAGGTTTGGGGTCTTTTCATTGAATTTGTTGACATAAAGAAAAATATATCTAAATTTTTAAAGTGCTCAGAATTAATTAAT